>CM051241.1:30462887-30517700 GCA_027917425.1 Gastrophryne carolinensis
CTTCCTAAAGGGGGGTTTATGTAAATCCATGGGCTGTTGAGAGCCTCACGTGATCCTAAAATACTACAAGTTTATGGCTTTAACCATTTCCTTTTGTACTGAGAGCAAAACTGGTTTGGGTCTTCCTAAAGGGGGGTTTATGTAAATCCATAGGCTGTTGAGAGCCCCACGTGATCCTAAAATACTACAAGTTTATGGCTTTAACCATTTCCTTTTGTATTGAGAGCAAAACTGGTTTGGGTCTTCCTAAAGGGGGGTTTATGTAAATCCATAGGCTGTTGAGAGCCCCACGTGATCCTAAAATACTACAAGTTTATGGCTTTAACCATTTCCTTTTGTACTGAGAGCAAAACTGGTTTGGGTCTTCCTAAAGGGGGGTTTATGTAAATCCATAGGCTGTTGAGAGCCCCACGTGATCCTAAAATACTACAAGTTTATGGCTTTAACCATTTCCTTTTGTATTGAGAGCAAAACTGGTTTGGGTCTTCCTAAAGGGGGGTTTATGTAAATCCATGGGCTGTTGAGAGCCTCACGTGATCCTAAAATACTACAAGTTTATGGCTTTAACCATTTCCTTTTGTACTGAGAGCAAAACTGGTTTGGGTCTTCCTAAAGGGGGGTTTATGTAAATCCATAGGCTGTTGAGAGCCCCACGTGATCCTAAAATACTACAAGTTTATGGCTTTAACCATTTCCTTTTGTATTGAGAGCAAAACTGGTTTGGGTCTTCCTAAAGGGGGGTTTATGTAAATCCATAGGCTGTTGAGAGCCCCACGTGATCCTAAAATACTACAAGTTTATGGCTTTAACCATTTCCTTTTGTACTGAGAGCAAAACTGGTTTGGGTCTTCCTAAAGGGGGGTTTATGTAAATCCATAGGCTGTTGAGAGCCCCACGTGATCCTAAAATACTACAAGTTTATGGCTTTAACCATTTCCTTTTGTATTGAGAGCAAAACTGGTTTGGGTCTTCCTAAAGGGGGGTTTATGTAAATCCATAGGCTGTTGAGAGCCTCACGTGATCCTAAAATACTACAAGTTTATGGCTTTAACCATTTCCTTTTGTATTGAGAGCAAAACTGGTTTGGGTCTTCCTAAAGGGGGGTTTATGTAAATCCATAGGCTGTTGAGAGCCCCACGTGATCCTAAAATACTACAAGTTTATGGCTTTAACCATTTCCTTTTGTATTGAGAGCAAAACTGGTTTGGGTCTTCCTAAAGGGGGGTTTATGTAAATCCATAGGCTGTTGAGAGCCTCACGTGATCCTAAAATTCTACAAGTTTATGGCTTTAACCCTTTCCTGCTGCTTTGGCGACAAAAATAGTTTAAAGCAACACAAAATACAAATTCCCCTCAGTTGTGACCAGGGTTTAGGTCCAAGGGTGTAGTTGGTGTACCAAGATGGCCACCAGGCAACTTTTTAGAGGTTTTCTAGATGATTTAGAATATGACAGGTTCTCTTTAGCCTCTTCGTTAGTGCACATGTGAAGGCTCTGCCCTCAGCATTGGTAGCAGTCATGTGACCTCAATGAAGGCCACACCTGGGGTAATTACATTAGGCACAGACATGTACGCTCCCCGCCCCCTTCTCACTATCTGGTTGGGTCAGGTGCTGAGTGTGATCTGAAGTTGGAAAGATGCCACCAAAGAGGGGTAGGAAGAGAGGAGGCCGAGCCCAGGGCAGCGGGGACTCTGGGGTGGTCTTGGTGGATCCTCTTCAGGAACAGAGGAATGAGAAAATTCGGCTTTTCATGTTAGACTTTGTCCAGCAAAGTGAGTTTGATTGTTTTTTTTCTTTTTACTATTTAGATTGTGTCTTGTGTTGGTCAGACTGCTGCATGCTGCCAATTCTTTTGACCAATAAGATTGCCATGTCTGTGTCTGGTCTGGTCAAATGTACTGCTGCCACTGGTATCTTCTCACACTGTGTCCCCCCCCCCCCCCCCCCCCCGATGGTTGCCACCTCGCTGGTATAATTTTACTGGTAATTGTAATTGGAGGTATAATTCTCCCATCCTCAATTAGTGGCCAGTCAAGTGAAAAAATAAATACCTCTATCTCCCAATAGGAAACATGCTTTTGTGCAGTGTGTCGCTCTCTCCCGCCCCCCCCCCCCCCCCCCAAAAAAAAAGGTTCTGGGGTGGATTTCTTTTATTCTTAAAGTGGACCAATTTTTGACTATCCTGGGTTTTGTTCCTTGCTCCCGGGACACCCCTGATTGGCTTTGATTTTCTCCATTTTTAAAGTGGACCAAAACCCCTGAAGGATTGGATCTATAAGATTCCTGGGCCGATTCAATCCCTCCCCGTGGGGTATCCAAAATCAGGATGCCCCCCTACACTTACCTGATTGCCAGTCCAACGGCACATGTGCGGGCCGCATCTCGCGCTTCTCTCTAGTAGGGTGTGGGCGCGCTCCCTGTTAGAGGGAAGTGCGAGATGCGGCTGCACATGTGCTGGAGGAGCGGGGTTAGGTGAGTTGATCTGGGTGTTCTGGGGGGTTTCACATAGCGAGGAAGTGGACCAAAACCCAGGATAGTCAAAATACTGGATTTTGGTCCACTTTAAACCGGACCTTCACCATTGATTTATTGAAAAGCCCAAACCCTTAAACTATTCCCCAGAATCTAAAATTATATGTTTTTAGTCACTTACTTATTCTTCTTTCCCCCACTGGGCTGCAATTCTGTTCAGGATACTGGCGCCGCCATCTTGACTCAGAAGCATCACACTTGCTGAGGAGAGTGGAATAAAATACAGGGGGCGGGTTAAAGTGGACCAACACCCACCGCTGATCGGCCTGGGAATCTATAAGATTCCCGGGCCGAGCAACTCCCTCCCCGCAGGGCATCTGAAATCGGGATGCCCCGCTGTGTGAACCTGAACACCCACAAACCTTACCTTCTCCGCCGCCTCCTGCCGCGCGTCCCTCTAGCAGGGCACGCACCCGCCGTTTGTGAATGGCGGGCGCGCGAGAGGCGGCGGCGGCTGCGGCCCCAGCTTATCCGTCGCTTGTCCGTCGGCGGTGAGGAAAGTTTTTTTGGGGGCTTTCGGGGGGGGGGGGGGGGTTTCACATAGCGATTGGGGTGCCCTGCGGAAGTGGACCAACACCCAGGATAGTGAAAATCCTGGGTGTTGGTCCACTTTAAAGCTGTGCTTTGCTTAGGCAGAGCAGAGCTGGGGTCGGGAAAAGGTCAGCAATCCCAGAATGCAGAGCAGCAGAGTCAGAAGGCACTTCCTATTTGCAGGCTGCCTGATGTTCCATGAGCCGCCATCTTGGATGTTTAAAGGTTCATAACATGCAGTAGATGCAGGTATGGTGATTTTTAATGTGGACAATCTGTATGTACAGGGTGTGGGAAACATATCAGAGACTCTTATTCAGAGTGAAGGACCGCTTTAAGTGTTTGTTTCCTTCACAAAGGGGCCCTGCAAGGCGCCAAATGCCGCGTCGGACCTCATTGTACGCTGCAATCTGTTCTATACAAGTAACTTTTGCAACGTACTGGAGTGCTGGCTCTTTATGGAACTTCTTAGCTATCCCACAATGCATACACAGGCTCTCCTCCAATCAGAATAGATTGCCAGCATGATGTCAGCCAATTAGAAAAGATTCCCCCAATGACACGATCTATGAATGAGGTGCCAGACGCCTCTCGATGGGAGCTTCCCTCTAGCTAATATGCACCCGCACTGACAATTCAGAAACGCATGGTGTGGGTACGCACAACAGCTGCAAAAAGCAGTGACCCAGTTTTGAGGGTTTTTCTTCGCTTTACAGAAGCTTTACCCTCGGAGGTGCAATTAAAGTGGACCAAAACCCAGGATTTTGACTATGCTGGGTTTCGGACCTTTCCCGTGGGGAACCCCCCCCAGATCGCCCAATCTTGCGCACCTTTTCCCGGTCCTACAGTGCATGTGCAGCTGCTCGTTCATTCAGCACGCCACTGATGTCACATTGTCTAAGGCGGGCAGCTGCATCCCCTGCTACCATCTATCATAGAGCGTGCCCGCGCCGGCCATTCACAAATGCCTGGCGTGGGCATGTGCCCTGCTTAGAGGGATAGCGGGGATGGCGCCGCTGCTCGCGCATGTGCCGTTGGACTGGGAAAGCGGGTAAGTGTATGGGTGACCTGGGGGGGTTTCACATAGCGCGGCATCCCGATTTTGGATGCCCTGGGGGGGGGAATTGATCGACCTAGAATTTTATAGATTCCCGGACCGATTGTCATGGGTTTTGGTCCGCTTTAAGGCATTTTAACTGGAGAGACCTCCCGAATTTAGGGTCACCTGAGTCCCTAAAGTCATTTAGCACCCTAAAAAAAAACAAAATGGTACTCCCCTTTTGTCCTGCGCAGCTGATCGGTCTGAGTCCTTCCTTGTCAGGCCTCAGCACACCCTTGCAATAATTACAGTGCGGTAGCTCTCCTGTAACTGATCACAGGTCCCCACCCAGGTGGTGTAGGAAGTGTGGGCTCCAATGCAGCGATCGGGTAAGTTGATGATTGCTGGAATTGGACTAATCCGCTGAATGAGACAAAAGGTGAGTACATTTTGGGTTTTTTGTATTTTTTTTTTTATTTTATTTTTTTTTTGTTTTTTGGGGTGGTCAATCACTTTAATGGGGACCAAACCTCTTGTAACCTGGCTCTAGAGTCAAAAAGCCTCTAGGGCCGGGCTACAGCTTTCCCCCTGGGTATCCCGATTCGTGTACCTTTTGGAATCGATCCCTTGGCGCATGCACAGGCCTCCAGGGGCCTCCCCAGTTTTTCTCTAGCTACTATGCATGCTGTTGGTGGGTGAAAGCAGCAGAGGGGAGATGCCAGCACAGTGATTTTGAACTTCTTCTGATTAGATGAGAACCTGTGCATGGGAATGTGGTTTGAGGTAAGTGGGTGAACCACAGCGTTTCACACACAGCAGCCCCTGTGAAATGGACCAAAACCCCAGGTAAGTGAAAGTTCTGGGTTTTGGTTGTCGTTACCCCACTGTGTTAAAACCCACAGAATCACAGTGGGGCTGATCCCATGACATCCCCACCAGCTTTTGTGAAATGGGGGTTGTACAGAGGGGAGCATCCAACAGGAGGTACCAGTTTATTGTTTATTCAGAAACCATTGCAATTGGATGAGCCTGTGCATGCGCGGTGGGATTGTGGCTTAAGGTGAGCGAATGGGTGAAACGCGGGGGGGCGTTTCACAAATGAGATACTCTTGTGTAGCAGACTAAAACTCAGATGGCTTGGTTTTAATTCACCTGCCAAATTGGGATTCCCCACTTTGTGAAAGCCCCCTGTCAGAAGCCGTGGGCGCACGGCGGAGCGTGCGGGGCGGCAGTGTGACATCCGATTGTTCATTTTGGCGTTAGATATAATTCTCATGTTTGGTCTCTCTCACTATCTTTGATAATTGGATTTTGGTGAGTCCTTCCTTTCCCCCAGTGTCTTTATCAGTATTTCCTTGTTCACATAATACACACATTTGATTGTTTAATTGTTTGTATTGGTCTTATATAGCTTATGTATTGTATGTTTGGGATTTCTTATTGTTGGTATATTTACACGTAGCACTTTATTCCTAGAGGTAAATGGGGATTGTTTTTGTTTATATTAACATGAATTGTGGTTTTAAAGTCTTATGTATATGTATCCTAGCATTAGGATTTAGGATATAATTGCCAGTAATTAATTATTTACACATGTAGGTACCTATTTGTTATTTCATTTTAGCACTTAGCACTTTGTGCAATTAGGGTCTATATTAGTACTAAATACTAGGGGGAATCTTTGGGCTTATTGATTGAATATTTCCCACAAGGGGTAGAAATCTTTCTGGGGAGTTGCTCCAGGTGGATTGAGACCTACTTAGAAAACTTTTATTCTGCCAATTTCTGAATTTATTTATTTTGGGTTATTAAAGATATTTATATATGCACATATATGCTTTATTTTGTATACCCTGATTGAAAGTGATTACACTCGGATGTCACATTTTTCTTGTTTTTAATTTGTCTTGTGATTGTATGTTTGTTTGTGGTTTTATGCTGGTGATATAGCGCAATAAAATAAATCTAATACGTTTTACATCAGCCTGGTGGAGTGCTCACTTTCTAGTCAAATCCCATGTGTGTGTTTTTTTGGCTTGACCTATAATAATTTTTGGGATTTGCGGTGTACCCCCTTGTGCATGGTTATTTGTGAAATTAGTGGTGCCCTTACAGTTCTTTTCATTTACACTGTGTGAAAGCCTCGGGATTACCAAAAACATATCTCTGGAATCACTACCATGCCACTTGCATATTGTACATCCCTGGCACTCCTCTATCCAATGCCCACACCCCCGGTCAGCGTATATGACTGTTCGACAGTAAGAGTGGCCAGTGGGAGACGCCCTGCAATTGTTCGTTTAGAACTCTTTGCCAGACATGAATGTGCAGTGGTTGGACAAGAAGCTGCGCGTGTCTCATGGTAGTGGGGATCATGGTGATCCAGTGGTTTTTACACAGGCACATCCCAATTTAGGATACCCCCCTAAAGGCGACCAGACTGGGAGGTGGTATGGGATGGTGGATTGTCTGAATTGGGAGGGGATATGAAGGAGGATTGGCTGAAGCGGGAGGGGCTATGAAGGTTAGATTGGGGTGTGTTTGGTGAGGGATGATCCCTGGATTGCGTGGATAGGTGAGCTGCTATTGGGTGGAGTTTTCCTTAATACTAGAGAAGCCCAACATTGGGCAGCCATGTATAAGGTAAAATAGGTTTGTGGTGGATGAGAATCACATGAGTGGGTGTCACTGGTAAAAGGACAATCTAATCCTTTTAACTGCAGAGAAAGATCGCATTACAGAAGTGAAGAAAGAGCTGGAGGTCCTCTGCGCCCTCCCCGACCAGATCCTGGAGCTGGAGCTGCTGAAGATGCCGTCATCCATCCGCCAGATGACAGTCAGTGATTATAACAGTAAGTCAGCTCCTCAGAAAGCCAATATCCACATAGTGGGACTTCTAAAACACACTAGGCCAGTCTGTATGGGTGATGCCAACCAACTGGGTTTAGGAACCCCCAACTCCCTAGAAGGCACTAGGGCTGGTGGTCTCCCTCTTTATGGGGCATCACAAATTAGGATGCCCTGCTGTGTGAAGCCCTGGGGATGGGCTGGAACACGTGCATTGTCTGAAATCCCACACTGATTTGGGGGTATACACACAGCAGGGCGTCCCAAACCAGGATGACCCCAGAATGAGGGACAAATCCCCATCCTGCTCTCCTGCATCATTTGTAGGTGTGCTTCATGGCCGGTCTTTAGGGTGTGCAACCAGAGAGAGTATACAGGGTGCCATCCCCAAGCCCTCTGTAAGGAAGAGCTGGAAGACATTCAGGAACCCTTTATTAGAAGCTGGTTCAGCGGCTCTGCCCAGAATGCCTTTCCTGCTGGAAAACATACCTTTTCATCTCCCTTCCTTTTCCATAATCGACAATCTTTCACCCTTTCCACATTTTCAATTGTTTTACCCTTTCCACAGCCCCTCCAATTTTAAATGTCCTGTTTTTCCCCTCTGCCTTCCCTCCCTCTGTTTAACGCTCCCTCCCAACGCCTTTTTTTTTTTTGCTGTTCCCTCTTATTGCTTGCTTCATCCACTGACTTTTTCAGTGTTCCTATTTTTCTTCCGCTCTTACTATTATCGCTATCTCTTCTTCACTTTCCCTCCATCCCTCTTCTCATATTTTCTCTGCATCTGTCATACTGCATAGCCTACACTAGATGGAGCACATTTAAAAAAAAAGAACCTCATGATGGCTGAAACTCATTGGGGGTTAAGGAATCTAAAAATGTGTGGCTCTGTGGTAATCTATTGGAGAGCTGATGTTGTGAAAACAGGACGTTTAACAGAAAAGCTATGGGGGCTGCTGTTACAGTGACCATGGTTGACATGTCTGACTCCTCGACAATGTTGTCTGTTTCAGAGCTGATGGAAGCAAACAAGGCAGAAGCAGCTTCGCTAAAGGTGAGGCTTTCCTTCTGTACAGAAAATGATTTTCATACTTGGTCACCCCAGCTGTTAACCATCTGACTTTCTTGCAGGGGGATGAGCTGGAAGAGGAGATGCCAGAGGTCAAACTTGTAAGGAAGGGCAGCAGAAAGGGTAAGGCAGGGCAGAAACCAGGAGTCAGAGTAGAGGGTTGTGCCAGCGCCAACTCTAAACATACCAGGCAAGTTCCAGGGCCCTGGCATCTTCAGGGGATAATTCTCTGGTGGGGCACCCACTGGACCAGTAAGCCGGCTTTCCTGTCTCCCGACCAGAGGAGATCAGCGACAGTGGACTAGAGGACAATTGTTGGCAGTGATGAGGACTGGGGGTGATCAGGGGGAAGAGCTCATCTTTGGGGGCGCCCCTTGGGGAGGAGGTGATCTTTGGGGGGGCTCCTTAGGGGGGAGGTGTTTTTTGTTTTTAGACACGTGCTGCTGAAGGAACCCAATTTATGTACATTTTAAATGAATATTTAAAACTGGTATAAGTTGATGGTGTGTGTGTGGCCTGCTTGACCTTTTCCCATTTGTAGTTAAAGGGGCAGCGGACTCCTCGACCGCCAAAGTGATGTCTACCGTTCAGAAGTCCAGGACGGTGCAGAAGGTGAGTGTGAGGAGAACCCCCGTTGCATTGTGCTAGGATAAATGCGCCAATTATGATGTGTTGGGACATCTCCCATGCATGCTTTATAGTGAGTCTCTTGGACACATCTCGCACTCCTGCCAGTAGCAGCCTGCAGCAAACCCCCAACAGGTTGAGGATTAGAGCACGTTTCCCACAATCCACCTTGGCCATTTAAATATACACTCTGGAGGAAGGTGGACATGGAGGTGGTAGACCTGGGAGCAGCGGGGCTCAATCTCATCATCAAAGGACACTAGCAGATAATGTTAGGTGGGTCATAGCCGACTCCATAGTTCGGTGGGAAATTCTGGAGGAGGGCAAGCATGAGGTTGTAGATCTCTGGAGGAAGGTGGAATTTGAAATTCTGGAAAATGGTGGGATGGGGGTTTTGCGTGAAGGTGGGCATGGTGCGGTCGGCGTCATTTGGAAGAAGGTGGGGGTGGCGGCATTTGCAAGAAGGTGGGCATCATTGGGATCTGGAGATACCTGCCAAAGTGCAAGAGAAGTGCCTGCAGTTAGATATGGCGGGGGGGGGGGGGTTTATGTAGGGAGTTCCTTTTTTCTTTGGGATGAGACGGTGGATTGGCAATTTCAATGTTTTGTTTGCTTCAGGATGGCCACTGAGAGTGAGGTACTTCTCCCCCCCCCCCCCCCCCCCAAGTCCTTAGTATTGTTTGCCCGCAGGAGCAACAGCCAGTTTGTTTTTTAACTTTTTATTTTTGCACCCCAGGAGGAGTCTGGGGAGGTGCTTACCAAAAGCTCGAGCACCACAACATTAGGGCAGGACACAAGAACATTGTTCTGGTGCAAATGCTGATTTCTGCGCATGGCTGACGGGCTGCTGCCACTTCCTGAACCATGGCGTCAATGCTGCAGGTCATCTCTAAACCGGGGGGCGGAGCCAGCACTTGGAACGCAGTCTGTGATGACTTCCGGGGCTGTGGGGTTACTTTCACTCGGAACCACGTGTGTACCAGATGCACTTCCTGGCCCCTGTGTACAGTGGGGAGAGAATGCAGCATGGTGGCATTACAGTGGTGAATGGAGACTCTGGCACTCTTAGCCTCCCCTCTAAAAATAGGGAGAAAAGGATAAGGACCCTCCCAAGCCTAAACTGGACATTAAAACTGTCAGTTAAAATTGCCCCACTATCCTAGCAAATTCCTGGAATAGATCCTTCTGTAAGACTTGCTTAGAACAGATAATGGGCAATATGCAGTCAGACATGACCTCTACCTTAGATGAGGATTCTCTTAATGCAAACTTTGGGGTAGTATCCGATGTTGAGACCCAGATGTTCAAGCAGTAAGATTTCAGAAGAAACCTTGTCACTGCTGGAGGACATTTACGATACTTTGCAAATTCGGAGCAGTCCTTATCTGCTCAGAATATGCTATACCCTAACTATTGGTTGGGAAAGGTAAAGCCATTCCAGTTCATTCTGCCCTCCTTGATTTTATAAAAAGGGAGGGGCACTTTTTCGGAGAAAGTTTTCTGCCATTTTCCCCGGAAATGGAAATTTCCTTTTTAATGAGAATGATTCTGCTCTTTGGACCAAATGTCCTAGACTTGATGCCTCCTTGGCGCAGGTGTCACGTTCTGCTGACCTCGTCTTTGAAGACTCTCAACCCCCCCAGTGGACAACCTAAGAAGCACTGGGGGCAGCACAAAGGTGGTCGTAAACCCAACCCTATCTGTGCACCTCCCAATTCGATAGACCTTGGTTCTGATGCCACGATACCTGTGGGGGGCAGACTACCTTTCTTTCGGGAAGCCTGGCAATCAGTTACGCACAACCAGTTCTACATTGTCAAGGAAGGGGATTCTATTCCCACATTTTCTTAGTCTTGAAACCCTCCGGGGCCTACCAGGTGGCTTAAGTCTAAAGGACTTAAAGTGGACCAACACCCAAGCGGATCGGCCTGGGAATCTATAAGATTCCCGGGCAGATCCGATCCCTCCCTGCGGGGCATCCAAAATCGTGATGCCCCGCTGTGTGAAAACCCCCCAGACACCCAGATACCTTACCTGGATCCGGATCCAATGGCGCGGCCGCATCTCGCGCTTCTCTCTAGCAGGGAGCATGCCCGTGCCGGCCATTTGTGATTGGCGGGCGTGCTCCCTGTTAGAGGGAAGCTTGAGATGCGGCCACCAGCGTGCTCGGAGCCGCTGTGGTTGGACGCCGCTTGTACTTGCATACCACAGCGGCTCCGAGCATGCGGATTGAGATGAGTTTTATCTGGCTTTCCAGAACTTATTTAGATTTTTCTGCCAACCATAAAGCAAGAAAAAAACTGGTCAGAGAAGTTCAAAGCTTCATCATGGAAGATTGGCTCTCCTTCAGATGAATCCTAGATTTAATGACCTCTACCATCCCCGCCATCACCCAGGCACAGCTCCACTCCCAGCCTCCACAAGGCTTCCTACTCACCAGATTCCCTAGAGGAGACAACAACCCTTCCAGAGGGAGTCAAGAACTCTTTGGTGGATAGATGCCGCAATCCTGCCTCTGGAGGCAGACAAATCCTTTAATTACCATGGATTTCAGTGGATTGGGGGGAGCACACCTGGACTCCCAACCCATACAGGGGATCTGGTCCAGAGAATTGAGGCACAGATCCTCAATTTCAGCTGAAAGCTGTGCAGGAAGCTCTCAATAACTTCAAACCCCTCTTGAAAAGCAAAGACATCCAGGTTTGGTTGGACAACATGACTGTAGTCTATTTAAAGTGTCGGGGGCACCAGATCAGAAGTCTTACAGCCCCTTACACTGTCTCTTCTGTGGCCTCTCCAACCCTGGATCAGATCCTTCAGCTGTCCACTTAAAGGGAACCTTAAACTTGGTAACAAATTTTAAAGCAGGATTCCGGTCAAGCAGTCAGATTGGAGTCTAAATCCAAATTTTTGTTAGCCAAGTGGGGCAAACCAAAGATCTTTGCATCAGCAACAAACTCAAAATTCTATCCTTTCTTCTCTCTGTGAATTGGGACAGAGGGATGGGGGGATGGAGCCCTGGGAGTAGATGCCCTGGCCCAACCTTGGAGACTTCAACTGGCCTATGCCTTCCCTCCACCTCGGATTCGTTCCAAAGCACCTGTGGCAGAATCTGAGTAATAGCACCAGCCTAGAACCAGCCAAGAAGAAGCTGGTTTACAGGTCTAACAGCAATGACACAAGAAGACCTGTGGGAACTCCCTCTAATTCCAGATCTGCTTACCCAGGGTCTGGTGCTTCACTCAAATCTCCAGTTTCTCCAATGGTTAGCCTGGATCCTGAATGGGATAGTACTGAGCAAGGTCTCTCTAACAGAGTAATCATGATGCTCCTAGAGCAAGGAAAATGACTATCAGAAAAATCTACGCTAAAGTGTAGTCGAACAGTTTGAAAAAAAGACAGTGGTAACTGTACTTGAATTTTTACAGGAAGGCTTTAAACAGGGGTTAGCTGTAAGTACCCTAAAGACTCGGACCTCAGTCTTATCGGTTGTCT
The DNA here is from genome assembly GCA_027917425.1 of Gastrophryne carolinensis. Classification (NCBI taxonomy): domain Eukaryota; kingdom Metazoa; phylum Chordata; class Amphibia; order Anura; family Microhylidae; genus Gastrophryne; species Gastrophryne carolinensis. The sequence goes on from CM051241.1 coordinate 30,475,026, forward strand.
TATACAGAAGACTGCAGAACCACTCTTTGATTAACAAATACTTTATTTCCATAGCTCGGAAGAGGCAATTTTTTTAGTAACAGGTGTCCTTCCTGGGACCTGGCCCTGGTTCTCAAGGGACTAGCTAAACCCCCCACTTCGATGAGGCCTCAGATAAGGGCCAAACCATTATGTCAGGCCTTCTTCTAGCCCTAACTTGGACCAGGCAGGTTAGTGACCTACAGGCTCTTATCTGTCCGAGAGCCTTATTGCACCAGGTTTCCAGATAGAATCATTCATAGTAGTTTAATACAGGGGGAAGCAGTGAGGCTTTTAAACATGTTCCAGTTGTGTTTCCTCTCTAGGTGGAGGTGCTCGCTCTCTGTGGCTGTCCTGAAGGACCTGTAGAAATACGGTATACCATTATCGGTAAGACTAATGGGGATTTTTTTTTCAGGTCTCCAAAAGTAAATCTCTGGTCTCACTAACTGCGGAAAGTGCCAAGAAGCCGACCTTAACCAGGTGACTGCACCATATCCTGTAGGCAGACCATAGGAGCCCTTGCTGAAGGAATGTCTGAAGCAAAACCTATATGGTTCCTGAGCATATTTAAAGGTTTTTTTTCTGCTCAGACTTGTCAAACATTTCCATTTTATGATCAATTTAATACCCCTCCAGTACTAGTCAGCAAACAGTGTTGGGGAGTATGGTTCTGCTCATGACGCTTTCAAGCACGTTGTCTTAAGACATGCATCACAAGCACTGTACAATTGCAAGTTTCAGTTGTGTGCCTGTCATTTCCTGACACACAATCATCACCAAACTGAAGCTTGAAGAGGTCCAAAAACCTTATCCTGGCTGTAGAGTCTAAAAGACCCCAGGGACATTCTACAGCATGCCCCCAGGGCTTCCTGTATATTCACTTCTGGATTCAATGCCAAGATGTATGGTTGGACCTCTGAGGTCCTCTCCAGCATTCCTCTAGCTGATGTGCACACCCTCCACTATCTCAATGGCTGCCAGCAGCTGTGCACAGCAGCAGGGCAACGGCCATCAGGAACCCATTGCCAGACGTAATTGCAAGGCCGTGAGTTCTAAATGTAGGAGAACTCCTGCATGCGCTGTGGGATCATGGAAAATGGTAAGTAACCTGCTGAACCTTGGTGTTTCACACAAGGGCACACCTAACTGGAATGCCCATGTAATGCATACCAAAACCCAGGTAAGTTGAAAATCTTTTGGTCAGCTTTAAGGTGGGCAAGTGCTTGTGATTTATGTCAGACACAGCACTGTACTTAAAAAGCTTTGTTGGATAACCTATATTGTCCCCCCCCCCCCCCCCCCACAACCACTTGGCACTTAGGTGGACAAAACCTGGGATTTGTACATAACTGGTTTTGGTCCCTTCTTTAGGGCTTCCTGACTTAGGATACTCCCAGGGGTGAACCTAAAGGGGGTGTCCCTAGGTCTGCAACCCCCCCCCCCCCCCAAAAGGGCAGTGAAGTGTTTGAAAAAAAAAATCAAATTATATTTTGTCATGAACACCCCCTGGTATAATATTTCTATAAACCTTCTGCATAAAGGAAACCCTTAGTACATATATCTAACAATTAATCAGATGCACACCATATACTTGAAAACATGTAAAACCTGGGCTGTAGTTATGCTTTAAACCAAAAAATAGGATCAGGACATTCAGTTAAAAAAATAGGTTAATATGACAAATTGTAACACTTTTTTAAAGTATCTTATACAGGCAGCAATGTCTAACAGGAAGAATGTAACAACATATAGATGCATCATACTGTATGTAAAAGAGCCACTTGAAAAGCTGCCAGTAGATTAGTTTGATACAAGTGACACCCAGATTCAGATTTGATACAAAGTATAGTCCACACTCTAGATATCAAAATCCACAGCAGAAAAACTACTTGTAAATAGAATATCAAAAAGACTCTACAGTTAAAACTACACCATCTGATACATCGGGTCAAATAAGGGGAAATATACATGAATAATACAAAGTCCCTAATGCAGAGATAAGCTGCCTATTCACATACATTATCCCCATCACATACTATGCCCTAAAGATACATAGGCTGAGATCCACCTGTTTAGGCCCAATTGCAGTACAACTCACCTTTCTGGCAGCCCCACAGCACACGCATGGCTCCTGTCCAATCAATTATATCACTCACCTATTCCCTCCATATTTGTCGCTTTCCTCTCGCATACCTAAACACTCCACTCCTCTACCACTTGCCTAGCCCCTCCAGCCCCTGTTGCTATCCTCTACCACTCTTCTAACCATTCCTCCCCCTGCAGTTGCCCTCTACCGCTTAACCTCCACCACCTCCCACTGTCCTCCACCACTTGCCTAACTCCTCCACTCCATGCCACTGTCCTCTACAGCTCACCTAACCTGTTTGCTCCCTGGCACTGTCTTCTACTACTCCCCTACCCCTCCAACCCTGCCACTGTCCTCTACCACACACCTAACCCCTCCACCCCCTGCCGCTGTTCTCTACTACTCGCCTACCGCCTACACCCCTGCCACGGTCCTCCACCACTTACTTAACCCCTTCATGACCTGCTGCTGTCATCTACTGCTCACCTAACCACTCCATCCAATGCTGCTATCCTGCTATCCTTCAGCACTGCCACTGTCCCCTACTGATCACCTCGTCATCCTCTAACATTCACCTAACCTCTCCACCACCTGCCGATGTCCTCTATTACTCACCTAACCCCTCTCCGTGACCACTGAACTAACCTAGCAGAAGGCTCAGCAGCAGAGTCGGAGAGGGTAAAAACTGGAGAACCAGACGGGGCAGCAAGTACCAGAGGGCAATCAGCAGCAGAGAAGCGAGACTGACAAGGATCAGGAAGTAGTGGGGAGTACTAAGAGGCTGACCCACAATGCAGTGCAACACGGCTAACTGTAAATAAACCTAGCTCATCAGATTGAGGGTTAGAGGAACAATCACCAGGATTTTCACTTTCTTTTGTGATTGATCCTTTCTAGCAGGGCATCCTACATATGAAATGCGGAATGCCAGTTATTCTTACCTTGAAAGTAATCCCATGGTGCATGCACATTCTCCAATCGCTGGCTATTGCTCCATTCGGCTTTACCAAGCCGCTGACATCGGAGTGGTTTAGTGAAGCTGAATAGAGCATGAGCAGCTTCCCTTTGACTGTGCACAGCCATGCCAACCATTCAAAAATGCCTGGTGCAGGTGTGTGCATCAGCCAGAGGGAAGTCGGAGATGGCAGCGCAGCCCGCATGTGTGTCATGGGAACCTTGGTGAGGTGAGTACACTAGGCAATATGGGGCATTTCACACAAAGGAACATCACTATTTGGAAAAGGGAATCAGTGGGCCCTGGAGTCTTTAAAGGAGCACTATTGGGGAAAAATGACCCAATGATAAAAATCCATATAAATAAAAATGGTGGGAGGAGGGATCGCTTATGCACCCGACAGCAAGAAATATCACGCCAGGATTGGCTCCTTTAAAGTTATACTAAAGGCAAGCCCGATTGTTGTCCCATTGTCTTGAGCTACATGTTGCACTGCCCCAAACATCAATGTGTTCTCAAAGACCCTGTAGTTCCTAAGTTAATTGTAAAAGTAACCGAGCATTGGAGATGCTGAAAAAAAATGAGACGAAACAGTGGGTGTGGCAACATCAATGTGATGTAAGCACAGTGTGCGGAGTGTGAGAGGAGGGGTTTCATACCTGCAGAGAGACGGCCAATCAGGACGTCTGGAGAGGGAGTGGGGGGTGTTTCTGTTCTCGGTCCACCGAATGTTGATTGAAGGACCAAGTCAGCGGGGTGGGGGTTGAATGAGGAAGTGATTTCCTCACTAAGGAGACCGACAGAAAAGGAAGGAATGATCTGGGGACACTCAATGAAATCTACTGATATTTATTTTTTAACTTCTGATTTGCCCATCACTTTAAAGTGGACCAACACCCAGGATTTTCACTATCCTGGGTGTTGGTCCACTTCTGCGGGGCACCCCGATCGAGGGTGCCCCGCTGTGTGAAACCCCCCAGAAAGCCCCAAAAACTCACCTGACCCCGCTCCCACATGACTCGCTCCACCAATCACCACCGACGGACAAGCGAGGTCCGTCGACAGACAAGGTGAGAGCGCCCGCCGCCGCCTCTTGTGCGTCCCTCTTACCCTGCTAGAGGGATGCGCGAGAGGCGGCGGCGGCCCGCGCATGTGCCGTTGGAGTGAGGAACAGGTAGGATTTGCGGGCGTCCTAGGGGGTTTCACACAGCAGAGCACCCCCGATCGGGGTGCCCCACAGGCAGGGAGCTAATCGGGCCGTTCAGCGGTGGGTGTTGGTCCACTTTAAGCACTCTGGGGACCAGGACCCCTTCCTCACACAGAGGTCTTGGCCTGTAGGAACCGAAAATGCACCAAACTTGCCCTCCTCCGGCCTTTTCAGATCCTCACACAGAGGTCTTGGCCTATAGGAACCGAAAATGCACCAAACTTGCCCTCCACCAGCCTTTTCAGATCCTCACATAAAGTGGATACTTGCCTTTTCACTTTTGATGCTTGGTCTACATGTGGACTATGAAATGGCATAGCGTGCAGTCCTAGCCAGGTCATCTTAGAGTTAGGGGTGTGGCATGGACGTAGTTTCATTGAGAAATTTTGTTGCACTGTGGGTACCTATCATTTTCCTCCTCTTTCCCATATCTGAAAAGTCGAGAGGTATTCTTGTCAATGAGGTGACTCATCTCTTCCAGGACCATGCCCCCCCCCCCCACAGCCATTCAGATATGTTGGAGGGAGTGCATGCATCAGTATCAGGGATGTCGTCAAAATGCCTGCACATGTGCTGTGGGATTGTTTCCTGGAGTAAGTTTATCTGCAATCCTGGAGTATTTCACAGCCAGACAAATTGAAATCTGGATGCTCCAGTGCAATCTAGAACAAGGCCCAAAGTATTTTAAACTCTACAGCCAGCCTACTATGGTTTTGCTTTTAGCAGTTAATTAAAACCTGGCCATAGCCTTACTGTAATCTGTGAAAGCCAATTGAAAGCTTATCTTTCAGAATTGCCATGGGAGTCATTGGCATCAAAGTAGTGATGGTGCTGGAGGGCCATAAAATGCAACGTAATAGGAGGCCCTTTGCTCCTTAGGTCCCTATCAATTGGAGAAACGGGCCCAAGGGTACTGCAGTGCACAGCTGGCTCATTCTTTTTTGAGTTGGGTTTTCTGAAGTCTATTACTGATGGATTTCGCTGGTTGCCTTTACCTTGTGATCGGATCATTTATCTCTGCAGGTCTGTATCTGCCACTCCCATCAATAAGGCTCCAAGGAAGGGTTTTACCTCCACCATGTCTTCCCGGACAGCATCCCAAACCACAAGGTACTCACCCCCGCTCCTGCCAGTCAGTGATGGGAATATGCGGCCTATACAGTAATAACTGTGAATAAATGTGATTATCATGACTAAATCCTCTATTCTGGTGTCCTCAGGAACACGTCTACTTCCTCCACCCGATCGTCCAGAAACAGAGGGTTCACCTCGCTGGGTGACCAGCAGCCGCTGCTGGAGGGGGTCCCCCTGGTTCACATTCCACTATTGGATGGACAGGTAAGGGCTTCCGATGTGATATTGGTCCTTTAAATTGTTCATTCCATTTGCTCAGATTGGATACCTTCTTTTCTTTTTTTTTTTTTCCCTTCTCATGCAAGTTTCCCTGTCCTACAGCCCATGCAGCTACTATATGGCCATTGAGAACCTGAGGGGCTCCTGGGGACAGTTACCAGGAAACCTGTTCAGTACTCTTCTACCTCTATTATTTGTGACTAGATTGTAAACTCTTCCTCGACACTCCCTTACATCGAGGTCTTCTGTATCCTCCTACATATATACCCTAATAGTTTGTAAGTTCTGTCTCATCTATTATATCCTAATAGCTCTTTTCTCTTCTGTATCCTCTCTTGTAAGCCCTTTCTGTATCCCTATATCCGTAATCTAAGCTTTTCCTCCTTAATAGGGTATAGACCAATATATAGGATGTGGGAGAGCTTACAATCTAATAGTTTCTAAGCTCTTCTGTATCTTCCTATACCTTAATAGATTGTAAGCTCTTTCCCTTATAAGGGAAGATACAGAAAAGGGAGAAAGGGCTCACACGGTCTGCCCTGATACCCTAATAGGCTTCAAGCTTCTACATCTGTATCCTCCCTTATACTCAAATAGATTGTAAGCTCCCCTTCTTTCTGTATCCTCCTTATATCCTAATAGATTGTAAGCTCTTCTACTTCTGTATCCTCCCTTATACCCTACTAGATTGTAAGCTCTTCTCCTTCTGTATCCTCCCTTATACCTTAATAGATTGTAAGCTCTTCTCCTCCTGTATCCTCCCTTATACCCTAATAGATTGTAAGCTCTTCCTCCTCTTCCTCCATCTGGATCTTCCCTCATACTCCAATTGATTGTAAGCTCTCCCCTTATACCCCAATACATTTTTTTTATATATTCTTTATTTATTGCATGTTCAAGAAATAACATACATACAGTAGATGTACATAGCCATCTTTTATTAAGATCTCTATCAGTCTGACATATCTTAATAAAGAGAAGTTATTCCGTAAATTTGCGCATTCCCTTGTTACTTTGCTCGTCTTGGCACCCATTCTCCTTACATTTTGCACCTGCGGAGCTGCCGCCCCGAACCGAGGCGGCCGGGCCCCGGGGGAGCGCGGGCCACCTGCAGGGGCCCACCCCCCTCCTCACAGCGCCAGTCCATGAGGGCCCAAAGCCCCTAATTCGAGGTAGCGAAGCATCACATAGAGAAGAGGTAAAGCAAAGAAGAAAAAGAGAGGATAGAGCAAGACACATCAAGCACCATTGTTCACATCCCTACTGGTTCCTTTCAACCAACGCCTTATAGTCTGACGAGTATGCAAATGCCACCCACCCCGCCCATCTGAGACAGTGCGCCTCCGACATCTCATTGCGCTCAGCAATAATACCCTCGAATCTCTCCATCTCTGAGACCTTGTTAAACCAGAGCAAGACACTGGGCGGATCCGGCCTCTTCCACTGCACAGGAATACATGCCCTTGCTGCATTGAGTGGACCTATGATGGATTTCTGGTACCTCTTGGCGGGTATCTCCAAGTGGTGGAGAAGAGAAAATGTCTCAGCTGCATACTCTGCCAAGCACTCCACCTAGGTAGCTCTCGCACTTCCGCCAGATCGTCCAGCGACTCCCACTCCCTGAGGCACTGAAAGTGACGAATCCTTCTCATTCCTCCCCTCAACCATCACTTCACTGTCCCCCCTGAGACTCTTGGTGGGAACGCCGGGTTTCCCAGGACTGGGTACAGCGGCGAAAAATCCGGTGATATGTCACACTGCGGCCTGCACTTGTAAAAAAGCTTTTAAGGAAGCCCCAATCGTTGGGTGTCTCGCAACAGGTCCAAACTGTTGCCTAGTCAGCCAGGGTAGAAATTTTAGCGGGAGAGCAGTGTAGCTTTGCTCAATCTGTACTCACTGCTTCTCTTGCGAGTATCTAGACTAATCTATTATTCTGCATAGGTGCGCGGCAGTGTAATATAGATTAGGGTCTGGGAGTCCTAACCCTCCATTCTCCTTTGATCTTCTCAAGATTTTCTTGCCAACTCTGGGCCTCTTCCCCAACTATATGAATCTAGTAAGAGTAAAAGTAAGGTCCCTACCCTCTCCAGGAAGTCACCAGGGATGTCTATTGCGAGCGCCTGCATTAGGTACAGCAGGCACAGTAGTAAGTTCATTTTCAGGGCGTTGCACCTCCCAAACCATGACAATTTCTTTTGGGCCCATACCTCCGTATCTTTAGAGAAGCTTCTTAGCAGTGGGGGGAAGTTAAGCGGGAAGATTCTGTCCAATGTCTTACCTATTTTTGTTCCTAAGTATGTAATGTGGTCGCTCGCCCACCAAAAGGAAAACGCATTCTGAAGGGCAACTTCCCTGCTTTTTTGCAGGTTGATATTCAGGGCTTCAGATTTTTGCAGGTTAATTTTCTAGTTCGAAACTTCCCTGTAGGCATCTAATTCCTGCATTAGGTTAGGGAGAGTGACCTCAGAACATGACACAAAGAAAATCAGGTCGTCCGCGTAAGCCCCAACTTTGTAATGGCCCGAGGGTAGGGAAATACCTTGGATGTCGGGGTTTGCTCTTACCCTGCAGAGGAAGGGTTCCAGGGTCATGATAAAAATGAGTGGAGAGAGAGGGCATCCCTGTCGTGTCCCGTTCCCAATGCTGAAATGTTCCGACAGCAGGCCATTAACTCTCACTACCGCTGACGGGTGTTGGTATAGGCTAGTGATCCAGAATAACATGCCTGGCCCGAGGCCCACATGCCGTAGGACTCCCACCATATAGTCCCACTGTACCCTGTCGAAAGCCTTTTCAGCATCGGTGGCAAGGAGAACCGCAGGGAGCTCTCTTTTGCGAATCAAGTCTATCAGGTTTAGGATTGTATTCTCTCGCCTCTCTGAAAGGCATAAACCCCACCTGGTCTAAGTGAATAATGTGATGCAGGTGCGGGGACAGACGGGTAGCAAGCATTTTAGCGAATAACTTAACATCTGTGTTGAGCAGGGAGATTGGCCTATAGCTGGAGCTCTGTGTTAGGTCTTTGCCCTTTTTCGGTATAACTGAAATCTGGGCCCGGAGACTATCACTAGGGAGGGCCGTCCCTGCTGGAATAGAGTTCAGAGCCTCCAAAAGGCGCAGAGATAAGACTTGAGCAAAAACTTTATAGCAGAGCAATGGCAGTCCATCTGGCCCCGGTGTTTTCCCATTTGCAGAATCCTTAATAGCCCCTGCCAACTCCCCCGCAGAAATAGGGTCCTTCAGCTGTTCGACCAGTTCCCGCGGCAATCTTGGGAGCCCTGACTGGACGATGTACTGATATATCCTCGTAAGTTTTTCACCCTGAGAGTGTGATGGAATGTTTATATAGCAGCTCGTAGTATTTTCTGAATACCTCTGCTATTTCCTTGTCCCTGTGGACTATCTTCCCTTTTGTGATCTGCGATTTTGGGGATGTACGTTCTTGCCCTTTCCCCCCTCAGAGCCGAGGCCAAAAGTCTTCCACATTTATCCCCTGTCTCGTAAAAGGCTCTCCGGCTCTTAATTAATTGGATTTTAATCCTATCACCATAGATCTTCCGGAGTCGGTCTCTGAGAGAGGTCAGGGAGGCCAGCTGTGCTCCCGCCAGTGATTGCTTATGCGCACCTTCCAATTTTTTAATCTCCTCCAGTAGATCAGCAATTTGCTTGCACCTCTCTTTACTCTCGCCCATCTCTGAATCAGTGCCCCTCGGATAACACATTTATGGGCTTCCCACATCACCGGAGCACTTATGTCCGGGGAGGCGTTTTCTTGAAAGTAGTTTTGCAGCACCTGCGTCATCTCCTCCCTAATCGGAGGATCCTGAATTAAGGATTTGTTTAACGTCCATGACCACGCACGCGGCACATGATCCTGAGGGGCCAACCGAATACTAACCGGGGCGTGGTCAAACTGTAATGTTACCAATTGAGGCAGAGGAGACACGGGGGAGAGAGTGGTGCTGAACCAAAAACGGATCAATTCTGGAGTACATATTGTGTGGGGGAGAGAAGAACGTGTAGTCTCTAGTGTCGGGATTGAGAATCCGCCAGGGGTCCACCAGTTGGTGGGCGTGCAACACCCTCCTCATCCTTTTAAGCTTAGAATAGGACATATGAGTGTCTCTTTGACGTGTCTATTAGAGGCTCCAGGGATAAATTGAAGTCGCCACCTATGATCAGCCTGCCCTCTGCGTATTCTGCCAGCCCTTCCAAAACTTCCTCCAGAAATGTGACCTGCCCCGTATTCGGGAGGTAAAGGTTCGCCAAGGTGAAAAGCTCGGATCTGATCCTCCCCTTGATGAACAGCCACCTCCCTTCTCCACCACTCAGAAAATCCACCCCTTCCCATGGCACAGATCTAGAAAGGAGTATACTCACCCCCCTCGATCGCGAGTCCGGTGAATAACTATGATAGGCAACTGGAAATACCTTATTCCTGAAGGTTGGCGGGTTGGATGATTTGGAATGTGTCTCTTGTAGAAAGGCCACATCTATCTGACTCTCTGAGGTTGTTCAATATCATAGATCTCTTCTCGGGGGTGTTCAGCCCTTTTACGTTGAAAGAAACCAGATTAGTCTCACCCAGGTCAGCTCCCTGTAGAGGACTCAAATATAACACGGAGGATAGAAGAGATCAGCTGTGTCCATCTAGGGGGGCAAGTAGAGCCACTCACCTGACCACAGTAGTAGTTAACCCTTACTGCTCTTGTGTCAGGTCCACAGAAGGGCTAAGGGAAAGTAAGCAAAAGAGGAGGAAGAAAAAGAAGTTAAGAACGAGGTTAAGTTAGAAAAAACAAAAAACAAGAAAATCAGAGAATATTCTCAAAGCCTCCGGAAGAGCCCTCAGCCGGACCCCACACGCTCAGACAGGCTCCGTCGACCTCTCCTCCAGAGGAAAACTAAAATGCGTATACGCTAAGTCTTGACTTTCCCCTACAAGGGCAAAGATCGACACCGGCCTAACTGGGGGAACTGTGTCCAGCACCGGTCTTGGAGGCAGCAACACCTCCGTCCCCCGGGCAATATTTATCAACTGGGCAACTATTAATAACCAACTAAACGTCAACTGCAGGAAAAAACGAAACCAGAAACTAAGCCTACATTCACAATCCAACGACAGGAGGCAGAAGGGGGCAGCTTTCCTATTCAGAGTCGGGGGCCTCCGGCCAGGCACCCGCAGGAGGGCAGCCTGGGCCGGTCCTCAGAGGAGCACCAAGGTGTACTGAGGCACCTCCGTGCCCCCTAATGTGCTCCATCTCGGGTGCCAATCTTGTCCGCCGCCCTGGTAGGTCCTGAGAACGTAAGTGTCTCTCTCCTTTACGACAATTAGGTGGAACGGATAGCCCCAATGATATGCTGCTCCCATGCTCCTTATCAGCTCCAGGATGGGTTTCAGCGTCTTCCTCATCTGCAGCGTGCGCCTTGAGAGGTCGGGAAGAATAGTGATCCTTGCCCTGTCAAAGTCCACTGGGCCATGCTGCCAGGCCTTGCGAGCTATTTCCTCTTTCACGTTGTAGAAATGGATCCTGCATACTATGTCTCTCGGATACGCAGGGTCTGGATTGCGCGGACCAAGGGCCCTATGTGCTCTGTCAATTTCAATTGGGGTATCCACGTTTCTCCCCAGGAGCATGTTAAAGATAGCGGTTATGATGCGTCTTACATCTTCCCCTGCGGTAGCTTCCGGAATGCCTCTCAGCCGAAGATTGTTTCTTCTGTGCCTTTTTTCAAGGTCATCATGCTGCAGCTGGAGTTGCAGTATTCACAGGTTCTGTTCTACTCGCGCTGCCAGGGCCGCTATCGCCGCTTCGCTGGACATCTGATTGGTTGTGATCCTGGAGTCAAGTGTTTGTATTTGCTCGTGTACTTCTGCGATCTCTTGTATGCTGATTCATAGCGGGTGATTAGCGCCTTAAAATCTGCTCTGGATGGTATGGCCTTCAGGAACGATAGTTTCCTTATGTATACTGTCGGCCGCTGGGCCCTCTCCTGGGTTGGCTCTGTCTCGGTGGGCCGGTAGTTGGGTCCTCCGGTGGCGGCAGGGTTATTGAATTGGACTTGAAGAGGAATCCTCAAGGAGGGGAGACATCTGCCTGCAAGGTTCCCAAAAGGGGGGATGGTTCTGGAATCCTTTCTCCATCTTGTTGCGTGGGCCATGGCAAGCTGCTGTATTGTGAGGAATTTAGCGCACCGGACATCCATGCCATTGTATTAGACGATATTTGCGTGGTGCTCAGCTCCAGGAGGCCAGTTTCTCCCTCATGATCATGTGGACCTCGGGGATGGAGGGGCAGACGCAGGGGATCATCTCTTTGGGTCGACTTGTGGGCCCCCGCTTCTTCTGCGTACTCTTTGGGGGGTTCTCTGCTCCCCAGGCTGCTCTCTCTTGGGGAATACGCATAACGAGAGTCGGTTGGTTGAATTGCCTCCTGGGTCCCGGGTGTTTGAGCAATTCCCCTCCACAGCTCTTCTGGGTGCCAGGCCTGTTTCCATTGGGCTACTCTGCCTGGGGTGCCTCTCTCCCTCCTCTGTGCTGCTATCCCCTTCTCCGGGTAGGCCCTCCTTCCGCCCCCCCCCCCCCCTGCTCACTGTGCTCCTCTGTTTTTTTTGCTGGGGACTCTGCTCCCATGGGCCGTCCTGTCCTCCCCTCTCCGTCTCTCAGGTCTTCCCTTCTCGCCGCCACACCAGGTATTTCCTGCTTTTCTATTCTGCTCTTTCGCTGCTTCTATCCTGTCATCTTTTTAGAGGTTCTTTTTTCTTCTTTGCCTGTAAATCTCGTTTTACTTGCCCGGGGGGGACCGGCGCTCAGGAACTCGCGTGCTCTTCATCCACGCGCTAGACCACATCCCCATACCCCAATAAATTTTTACGTTTTTCTCTCCTCCCCTTCCCGTTAGGGTATAAGAATACAGTAATAATAAAAATGAAAGAGATTTCACTTTTCCACATTCTCTATCTTGCCTTTATAACCCAATAAACTGTAATATATATAACCTGACTGCTTGGTGTAAACCCCTAATTTCTTCCCCCCACTTGAGTTTTACCTTTATCTAACCTGCCAGGTCAATGCCGATAACCCCCATCAAATGTGTCCTGTCCTACTCACATACTTTCCCCCCTCCCACCTAGTAATAAAACCACTCGGGGGGGGGGGGGGGGGGAAGCAAAATAAACAAATAGCAAATAGATTCCGAATTGAGACAGCGAGGTCCCTCTCATGCTTGTCACTCCCTCCCTTGGAATGTGGTCAGTTGGTATCATAAAGCAGAAATTAGATTCTTGTGGAATATTCTGAGGCTATGATACCAACACCAGCCCCTGGTGGGAGGGGGAGAGGGAGACCCACTGTTCTGGGGCTATAAGCATGGCTGGGAAGAATGGCCGGGGACACTTACCATCAAGAGTGACACACGCTGCTTTTAACATCCAAGCAAAAGAAGACCAGAAAGCGTGTGGGGACAATTTATTTGATCAAAGAGAAAGCAGCCCAGACGGACTCTTAGGTATATTTTTCACCTTTTCTTATTTTGCATTACTATTTATTTACCGTGTTTTATAGTTCTGTTTTTATCACCTTGCATCGTGTTTCTTGTTGTTTTTGTGTTTTCTGTTTGTTTAAATAAGTTCTAAAAATACAACAGAGGGTCACTTATGTTTAAGGATCTAAAAAGCTCATGCTATTTCGGAAGAGCCTGGCTACCTTACTTGCCTAGGACACTCTATCGCCCCCGCCTGGAAGTGGTTGTGGGTCGATCGATACTTTCGATCTGATTGTATTGTGTGGCCTGTATTATAGAGTTGAGCACTGTGCTCTGGTGGCAGCAGTTTATAGCCACACGTGTTGCCAATTGAACAATTGCGGTGACACACGTGGGGTACGATTGGTCGGTTTGATCGGATGAACTATCAAGAGGTCTGATCAACCCGTGCAATCGTCACACCCCCTGATGGATTTAAGCTCTGTACCCCTCTATATACTTTAATAGACTAGAAGGACCATGGCTGTCTCAAGCCCCCCCCCCCCCACCCGATTTAGGCAGGGAGTATAAACCTATTTCTATGTTCTGCCCTTGCAAATTACTTTTTATTTTCTATATTCAGACTTTGTCTTCAGCGGTGGATGATTTGGATTCACTAAATGTGGAGCTTCTCAGACAAGACACGGTGCAGCACATTCATACTCTTGTAGTAAGTGCTCGTCTGGTTTTACATTTTAGCTAAGCAAAAAAGGAGCTAGTGGGTGCCAAGCATGTGCCAGCCATGGGAGATTACTTGTCCTTTGTTGAGCAACACTAATTTGGATGCTTGCACATCTAAGGGACAACCTGATGCCACCCCTGTCTTTCTGCTTCTGGCTGAGAATGCATAGAGGCTAAATGCAGGGTCAGCATTCGGGATGCCACACAGGGAACTGCCTTCCTGGGGACACGGATGGGGAACAAGACTTAATGCTCTGCATTGAGTTTTGGAGTTGGTAGAACCTTTCACATTTATATATTCTCCCTAAACACATTTTTTTTTCCTCCATTATTTTTCATGTTCCCTCCTTGCCACATTGCCGCCTCATGGAAAAATTGACTGGTACACTAAGAAATTGGTTACCCCTAGATTTTATTCCCTCTAGTTAAAGAACCACAAGCTTGGTGGGAATTATTTTTCGGTTGGTGTATAAGTGACCCCTCCGCTCGCTATCCAGCATGATCTCTCTATATGGCCATTGTTCTGTCCAATGACTGAAGGGTCAGGTCAGTTATACAGCAGTGAGCTAATCAATCACACTGCTCAATGTTTATATGCTGCCACCACTTCAGTTATATGTAACCATATGATTAGTGATGAGCTGAATCTGCCTTTGTTCTGTTCTGGTGCAGTTCTTCTAAATAGTTTGTAATAGTCTTAAGGCGAAATTCCAGGTGTGCTTTTGGGTCTCTGGAAAGCTAATATTCTCCCTTCGTACTTTAGGACAGCCAATTGAAAGAAGGCACTCCTGGCGAGGAAATACAAACTGGGACAAGTTTAAAAGCCCCACCCCTTCCTCCAAGCACTAGGATTTCCTCTCCAAGGATTTCCTCTCCAATTTTTTACAGACAGGAGTTCCTGGGGTGGGGTTCACCAACCCCGGGCATTACTTCCGCAGGATAGTTTTCCTGCAGCCCAAGGGGTCTACTGAACCCCTTTTTCCTACCTGTTTGCTACTACCACAGGGTGCTGAGGATCCTGGTGTCACCGGGTGGGCCTTCCAGCATTGTGTACGCGGACGGAGGAGGTCCGTTCAACTGTTGCAATGGTGAGGAGCTCCATTGCAGGGCATGGGCTCCAAGAAACATCTCCAGCTTCTGGGGCAGAGGTCTCCTTCAGGACACACAAACAGGAAGTAGGGGTCTGGAGATGGCTAAGGAACCCTCACATTAACTGGGGCCGCGGTGGTAAAGCAGGCTGTCAGGTAGGCTATTGGAGGAGCAACAGCAGCAAGACTCATGAAAAGCCGGTGAGAAATATTATTTCCGCAATTGTTATGAGCCTTAATTGTCGTTTGCTAGTTCACAGTGGTTGTTAACTTAGCATATTATTTCCCCTTCTTTCAGCCTGGTATTTCTAATCCCAAACCTAAGGAAAAAGAAAAGGATGAAGACAAAGACATGGGCCCAGAATTTAGGGCCATGATTCTAAACTTGCTTAAGTTTTGCCTAAATTGTCAGGCTATCCTTCTGGAACCCTGGAACAGACCCTTTTGTCAAACCTGTATTGACAATACATTTTGGGGGGGTAGCTTCCTTTATATTAGAGACTGTTAGTTCCACGAAAATGGATATGGCCTCGACCCTTAAAATTTACAAGTGGGCTCTGTCAGCAAGGACAGTTCCCCAGTAGCCACATTTCCTCCGACACCAAATTTTCCCATAACATATTCTCAGTCAGCCCCTATGGTGCCATGGGATTCACGCACTGCCTCAGCCTGCTCTCTCTTACCCTCCCCCCTGCTACCAGTCAGTCAGGGAACCGAGGAGAGTGAGGGTATAATCTCCTCAAATGAGGATTCACTAAATCAGGGTTTTGGAGGAGAAGGGTCTCGGGAAGAAGGAACATCAAAAGGTCCAAAGAATAAGATGTCTGAGGAAACTGCCGCTCTAATTTGATCTGAAAATTCCTAGCGATTAATAAGATTTATCATAAACTCATGGATAGAATGGAAAGATTTATTCTTGGTGTGCCACACACCCCGCTTCACCTTTAATATTCTTCACTTATTGGGTTAACTCACCGCCAGGTGATGCTGTGCAGAGAGGAAGTCTTGTAACGAGCCCCCTTCCGGCCTATATATACCTGGTACCTCCCATTTATCACCAGTATTTTTCTCTCTGCTTGACGACAAGACAGAAGATCGAAGTCTCCTGCTTACAGGTAGCCGGGGTCTTACCCCGGCACCCCCTTTTGGTCTATTTCTGCCTGGTTTTGATTGTTTATACCTTGATGGTGGAATGGAAGCCTCCCAGCCTAGGCTGCTCACTGGGCAATTGGTAGATGGCACTATAGGTGCCTAGGAGCTTATCTCCTCCGCTCGACCCCCCTCTTTTGGGGGCAATGCGGCTGTCCGGCATGGTGATCCGGAAATGGGATGCCCCTGTCCCGAGGGTCCCCGTAGCCCCTTACTCTCCCGTTACGGTCCCTTCTCCCTTCACTATGGGGGAGGGGGGGTTAGAGGGTTGTGTATTATGTGTGTGTATTTCACTGTATGACTTTATTATAACATGTGTGTTTTACTTTTATGCATTGAGCAGATTGCACCGCAAGTGTGCACTCAGTCCGATTGTTCCTCTTGGGAGCTTCCTCGGGCAGGTCTTTTTAATAGTACTGGCCGGCTTGGCCAGTGTTCAGGTCAGCTTTAGGGGGCAGCTAGGGCGGGCCGCGCTGTGCAGGCTGGCTTGCTGCCTGAGCCTTTGTTATACCACAGCCCCCCTTCCCCCCCCCCCCCCCCCTCCCCCGCTGGTCTCCTTGCGACCGCCGTCAGGCAGGCTGTCCTGTCAGTATCGGCTGCGCTGTTTCTTCCTTCCCTCTCTCCTCCTCCCCCCTCCTCCTGCCTTTTGTGTTTTGTGCCCGTTGTAGTGGCTCATCCGGTAGTAATCCCTTGATGAATTGGCCGCACTGATCGGGCTTGAGGGGGGCGGGTCCCGGTGACGTGGAAACGGGGGCGTGGCACCGGCGGCAGCGTCTTGCGGCCGGCCCCAGCCTCACTTCCTTCCTTCCGGGCTTAAAGGAAGACACGTGGGGGGGGGGCTCGCTGCCGCACATGGGTCTATTTACTTTTGCTGCTGCTGGCTGCTGCGTCGTCCTAACTGTTGCTGTTGCTGCTCTCGGTCCTTTGCAGGTAAGCGGCCCCACCTTGTGTGGGGCCGTTGAGTGGTATTTTAAAGTCTATAATATTTAGACATAGGGGCGAGTGTTTTTTAAAGGAGGCATCATGATGATTATTATCATTATGAATTAGTAAAGGGCAAGGTTTTGTTCTTTTTGCTCCTTTAAAGGCACCTTGGTGCCATGCATAAATATGTTTGCATGTTACACTTGTTTGGGGATCTGATTGTTGGTTTTGCATTGTTTGGATGTAGTACGCTGTGTTAAGTACTACTTGATTATCACGTCTCCTTTTCGTAAGACGGATTCCTTTTTTGTTGTGCCCTATGGGCCTAAGAAAGGTTTGGCACCAGCCAAATCTGCCATTAGCAAGTGGATACGTCAGGCCGTTACTGCGGCCTATGCTGCTAAGGGGAAAGTTCCCCCTTTTCGCATCACTGCTCATTCTACTCGCGCCATTGGGGCGTCTTGGGCTTTTCAGCACCAAGCTTCTGTTGAACAAGTTTGTAAGGCCGCCACTTGGTCTTCTGTTCATACTTTTACAAGTTTTACAAAGTTGATGTGCGAGCCTCAGCGGATGCTGTTTTTGGCCGCAAAGTTCTGCAGACTGCAGTCATTTAAGTTATGCTTCACCTGGCCTTGAGATGCCCATCCCTTGTGGACACTGCTTTTGGATGTCCCAATAAATGAAGAATATTAAAGGTGAAGCGGGGTGTGTGGCACACCAAGAATACCATTTTGTGAGTACTCACCTGAAAAATGGATATTGTTGGTGTGCCACACACCCCGCTTCACTCCCACCCTTTTCGGTATTCCGAAGCCTTTATATGGTGAAGCTTTTATTTATATTGATTTATTTTGAGGTTACCGGTAAAATACTGGTACCTTGTCTTTCTGCTTTTTAATATACTGGTGATAAATGGGAGGTACCAGGTATATATAGGCCGGAAGGGGGCTCGTTAGACTTCCTCTCTGCACAGCGTCACCTGGCGGTGAGTTAACCCAATAAGTGAAGAATATTAAAGGTGAAGCGGGGTGTGTGGCACACCAACAATATCCATTTTTCAGGTGAGTACTCACAAAATTGTATTTTTTTTTTCCGATTCACACTGCCTTGTCTAATTTAATTTAAAAAAAAGTGGCAGGTTCGAGATTTTTTTATTTTTTTTCGAATTAAACGTAAATTCCCATTTGAAGAGACTGCCTGTGCCTCCTGGTCCAAATGTCCAATATTGGATGCTTCCCTAGAACTTCAGGCCTGAGTTTCAAAGATTCCGGTACGCTTGGAGACCCTATGAACAGATGCACATATGGAATCCTCAAAAGGGCTTGGGATGCATTAACCTTCAAACCAACCCTGGCTTCTGATTGTGTTGCCAGAAATCTTGGAGTCTGTCTTAAGAACCTTAAGGGATACATAGAAAACGATACGCCAAAACAAGCCCTTTTGGAGACCCTCCCCTGTATGTTTAGGGCCATCTCCTTCCTAGAAGACTCCTCCACCAAGACTGTTAGAGCCACGGCCAGGGCTCCTGTTCTAGTTAATTCACCCAGACGGGCTATTTGGTTAAAAACCTGTCAGGGGGACCTTTCCTCCAAAGCCAAATTGTGCGGAATTCCCTTTGAAGGGAATCTCATGTCCTGTACTGAACTGGAGGTAATTCTCACCCGGTCCTCAGAACAAAGAAATTTCCTATTATACCTATTTAAGTAAAAGGAAAAACGCTCAGTCAAAGAAAAAAATATTTTCAACAGACAGGTTGAGCCCAAGAAGCATTGGGGGCAATATAAAGGGGGACGTAAGACAAGTTTGGTCTGTAACCCCCCCAGCTTCCCAAAAAGCTCAGTCCTGATGCCGAATCTCAGGTTTGGGGGGGGGGGGGGAGGGGGGAGTTGACCTTCTTTTTGGTCGCATGGCAGTCCATAACTTGGAACCTTGTGTTGAGAGTGGAGTCTCAGGGGCACCAACTGGACCTCCACAGAAGTTTCAGATCATGATGTTGCCACAAGACCCCAGAAAGATGGTGGCTTTTCCCCAAGTTATCCAGGAGTTACTTCACAAAGAAGTAATAGAGACAGTCCCTTATGCC
The DNA here is from genome assembly GCA_027917425.1 of Gastrophryne carolinensis. Taxonomy (NCBI): domain Eukaryota; kingdom Metazoa; phylum Chordata; class Amphibia; order Anura; family Microhylidae; genus Gastrophryne; species Gastrophryne carolinensis. Next base: position 30,494,093 of record CM051241.1, read on the forward strand.
AGTCAGGGCAAATATTTTCATGCATTTTTAGGTTCAAAAGCCATCTGGCTCGTTCAGAATGATGCTCAATCTGAAGACCCTATATCACTTTGTCTATAAAAGATTCAGGATGGAGTCTGTATTCACGATAAGAAACTCTCTCAGGCCAGAGGACCTATGGTGGATATCGACCTTCAGGATGGCTATTTGCACATGGCCATCTTTCAGGCTCACCACATGTTTTTAAGGTTTGCAATCCATCTAGATTTGGAAGTCCCGCACTTTCGGTACAGGGCCTTGCTGTTTGGAATCTCCGCAGCTCCCAAGATATTCACAAAGATACTGGCGGAAGCCATAAGTGTCCTGAGGAGCCAGGAGATTTTAATTTTTTCTTATCTAGATGATCTTCTGGACCACAGAGGCCTCTCTTCAGAGTCTTTCCGTGACTCTAGAGCTATTACACCGGATAGGTTGGATAGTAAACCTAGAAAAATCCAAACTAGTCCCTTCCAGGAAATGCACATAAACTGTGTAGGACAGAATCTTTTTACTGTATGACAAGCAACAAAGGTTGGTATGGTTGGCTAATCCAGCAGCAATCTGCTTCGCTGTGGGAAATCATGAGGATACTGGGCCTCATGACTTTGGCAATCCCAGCCGTGATATTGGCACAGCTGTACTTGAGACCCCTCCATTCCTCCTTGCTGCAAACATGGGATCATGATCCAGAGTCCTTAGACTTCCGGGTAATAATTCCCAAGTTTAAAAAAAAAGTGTACTCTGGTGGATAAACCCATGGAGCTTGCAAGAGGGCAGGACTTGGAGACAGACCCTGTAGTTAATATGACAAATGCCAGTTCCTGGTGTTGGGGTGTGCCCACCTAGACGCCTTACAGTTTCAGGGGCACTGGTGAAAAGAGGTTGACAAGATCCTCGAATTACAGGGAGCTAAAAGCATTAGAACATGCCATCTTCCATCTCCGTCATCTACTGACCAAAAGGGATGTTAAGGTGCAATCAGACAATACCAGGACAGTAGCATATGTAAATCGACAGGGAGGAACCAGATCCACAGCTCTTCAGGTGCTGACGTATGCCTTTCTTCTCCCCCTCCAACTCCAGTTGTGATCCCTACCAGCAGTACATCTGAAAGGATCCCTAATTGTGGGTGCTACATCGGGAGGTATTTTGTCAAATAGCCCAGAGGTTGAGAATGTGATCCTGATCTCTCCCGTCTGGCCAAAAAAAGAGTTGGTTCACAGCTCTAAAGGACACTTTTTGTGGCAACTTCCACAGAGACGAAACCTACTGGCTCAGGGTCCTATTTATTTCCCAAATCTACAGAACCTAAATTTAACAGCTTGGGTCCGGGGAAGACACATCGTAAAATGTAGGGGCTGTCCTTAAAGTGGACCAACATCTGATGCTGATCGGCCCGGGAATCTAAGATTCCCGGGCCGATCAGCATCGGGCGTGCGGGGCACCCCGATCGGGGTGCCACGCTGTGTGAAACCCCCGGAAAGCCCCTTAATCCCTACCTCTTCCTGGATCCAGCGACGCATGCGGGAGCCGCTGCCGCTCGCGCATCCCTCTAGCAGGGCGCGCGCCCTGTTAGAGGGAAGCGCGAGCGCGGCGCCGGCCTCGCTCCCCTTGTCAGTCGACGGACCTCGCTTGATTGGTGGAGCGAGTCACGTGGGAGCGGGGACAGGTGAGTTTTAGGGGCTTTCTGGGGGGTTTCACACAGCGGGGCACCCCCGATCGGGGTGCCCCACCGAAGTGGACCAAAACCCAGGATAGTCAAAATCCTGGGTGTTGGTCCACTTTAAGGGTAATTGAAAGCCTTTTAGGAAGCAGGAAAGGGTCCACTAGAAGTATTTACCTGAAAACTTGGAAGAAGTTCAGTTCATTCTGTGAAGTTAACAGCATAAACGGGAACAAGTGGTTTGTCCTGAAATTTCTGCCGGAAGGTTTTGAATTGGGTCTGGCAGACTCTGAGCTTTATCTAGGAAAACTGAAATTGCCACTGCCTAAAAGTATAGCCTGATTGACTCTTCATAGCCACTACTAGAAAGAGACCAGTCTCAATCTCCAGATGTCCTACGTGGGATCTCATCCTTGTCCTTAAGGGTCTGATAAAAGCTCCTTTTTGAGCTACTTGCTAAGGGGGTCAGACAAAATAATAGCCCTAATAATGTGTTTTCTGCTTGCCATTATCTCGGCATGCGGGGTTAGGGACCTACAGGCCCTCTCTATTCGAGAGCCCTTTTGTATAAACCTACCGGATAAGGTGATTATCAAGCTTGATCCACTTTACCTACCCAATATCCTCCACCTTCCACAGGTCACAAGAGATAGTTCTCCCATCCTTTCGAGGCAACCGGGAGGATTTGGAAAACACACCGTATCTAGCTGTCAGAAGATCCTTTATTTTGTATTTAGAGCACACACATACCTGGAATAAGACGGATAGCTTGTTTGTCTCCTTTAGTGGAAAGATTAAATGTTTAGCCTCCTCCAAATCCTCAATAGCCAGGTGGATTAGGCAGGCCATCTCCTTAGCTTACACAATTATAGACACTCCAGCTCCTTTATATTAGAGCACACTCAACCAGGGCAGTATCCACCTCCTGGGCAGAAAGATCCGGGGCTTCCTTGAAGGAAATCTATCCTTAAATACTGTATCTATTCCTAAAGGGCCAACTCGGATAAAGCTCCAATTATCCTTAAAGGGCCAGTGTAGATAAAGCTCCCACAAGCAGTGACAATAACGGGACTTTCTACATCAATATATGTGGGGAATACCTCCATCTCTCCAAAAGCTGATTGCACATGTGTATGAATCAAGGTTCTAAGGTATATTAATTTATACTGTTATACATACATTAATAACCATCCAGTTAAGGCAGCCACTTGTTCTTCCACTCATACCTTTCTTAGGCATTATCACCTTGATTTTTTTTGCCTGACTCTCAACAATCTTTTGGTAGAAGAGTTCTTCATTCTGTATCCTGCCCTTAACCTAGATGACTTGTTTATTCCCTCAAGTGGTCGTCCTGACGAACGAAGGGAGAAAATCCCCATTAGTTTTACCGGTAACTGTATTTCTAAGTCTCTCAGTCTCTCAGGACGGCCCTAGTTACCCTCCCCGTTTAGCCCTCCTGTTTCTATTGGTTACTTGTTAATATACTGAGGGGGAGGAATGGGTGGGGCTTTTAAACTTGTCCCAGTATATGTTTCCTCTCCAGGGGAGGAGCCTTCTCTCAAGTGGCCGTCCTGAAGGACTTGTAGAAATACCGTTACCGGTAAGACTAACGGGCATTATTGTGTTAAAGGGCCCTGTAGCTTTACATAAGGATAAAGGCAATCGCAATTCTTTCACTGTGAAATATATAATTTTGTTAAAGGGACCTGCTGACATTAATTGTAAAGTTTGCTATAGTTAGGTTCCGGGGCCAGCCTCTGGCCTCCCCCCCCCCCCCCCCGGTGCTTTGGGCATCCCAAATTGGGATGGGCAGCTCAACTGCTTCCTAGTGTCCTTGTCTATGTAAACTTTGGGTGGCCTTATCTTCGTACTGTGGACACGCTCTCGCCCCCAGATAATCAGATGGGCTGGGGGCGGGATCGAGCCCACTGCTGGGGAGGCCATTGCTTTCATTTTGATTGTTGTAAACAGACACATTGCTGTGCATAAATATGCAGGGCAAATGGCTCTGATTGGACAAGATCCTGCACATGCGCCATAGGACCAGGAATAGGTGAGTTGTTCTGGAAAATCTGAGTTTCACTCAGCGGAACATCCCAAATTGGGGCACGGAGCAAAACCTGGGATATTCAAAATCTTGGGATTTTTCCGCTTTAATAACAATTTTATGGATGTTGGAATGTAGCATTGTTACATTAATGTCCTTGCAGGTTATTTTTTTTGTAAATAAGTCACAAATAGAGCTACTTTAAATAAGGCTTTAGGACCCCTAACTGGTAACATGCTCTATGTAACAAGCTCCACTGCAGGAAGAGGCCTGGGGTAGAGGCTCGGCAGACTTGAGGGCTGGTCTTGCATTGTATTTGCTTGGGATAACTTCAGTAAACCTAATTGTGAACAAACCTAACCTCTGCTTCTCTTCATAGGGTGCACTGACTAATCTGTATACCAAGGCTTCATCTCAAATGCTGAACAACCGGTGACCAGCGTGGTACCCACATGTCACCAGAGTGCCTGTAGGGGGCAGCTCGGGAAGAAGACATCTTGCCTGTTTAATTTTTATAAACTCGTTAATTTAATGTGAATCTCAATAAACTATCAAAAAGACTTTCTACACTCTGGTTTGTCAGTAATCAGCACAGTTGGGGGTCGATACGGCGCCAGGTGAGAATTCTCTCTAGACTGCCATTGTCTCGGGTGTAAATTATCACCTGGCTCTGAATGGGCCCCAAGGTAGAAAATTACATTTAATGTCCGTTTTCTCTCCTAATAAAAAGGAGTGAAAATTCTCAAGTGGCTCTGAATAAACTCCTTAGAAGCAATCTGTTGCTGCCCTGATGTGAGCATCCCCCGCATGAACGCAGTGCGATTTTCTTTACCAAACCCCCCCCCCCCTGGGCTCAGTGTGGCGTGAGCAAATTAGGAGGGTCCAAAGAAATACAGAATTTGTGTTACAGGAGTCTATAAGATTCTTGGGTGGGGTTGGTCTGCCTCATAATAGGATATCACAAATTGAGAAGTTCTGTGCACAGTGGGGCCCCATTGTGAGAAGATCTGTAGTGTTTTTTCTCGTGACTGTATATTTTCTTTTGCATGCTCGATCACATTTCAGTAGAAGTATTTTTATTATATTTGCACAATTTGCACATTAGAAAGATTATGATGGATCCATCTAAATCTGGATAAGTTGAATGGCTAAAATAAAGATAAGCCACACAGGGCGCATGGCTAAACTTCAAACCAGATTTGATTTCCACATGGTATCGTGTGGTATCAGTTGTATCCACAAACGGATAAACGGAAAGGGAACAAACAGGGAAAAAGCAGGCAAGACAAAGAAGGAATGGGAGAGTTGGAAGGAAAGAATAGAAGGAATAACATAAAAAATAGAAGGAAAGAAGAAAAGGCATGGCATAACAGATGAAAGAAACAAACCATGAACAGATAGAAAGAAAGCCTAGAAGGAAAGGATAGAATATAGCAAAATAAATAGAACTGACAAAGAAAGAGAGGCTCTCCCGATTGCCAGTTTGCCCCTGGCTGACAAGTCCTGGTCACTGCACAGCCCTGAATAGGGGCTTCCCAGGGAAGATGGAATGAGATGGGCCCTTCCAGTGTGCAGTGGCCATGGCACCTGCCTAGGTATGCCCATTGCTGATGCCTGCCCTGAAATCGCTGTCCACCAATCTAAAAAATGTGTAGAGAGGAGCATTTCCAAGGGGTGAAATGCAGAGGACCATACACCTGTATTTACTGCTGACCCACTGTGATATATATATTTATGTAATATGTCTATATGTATGTAAGGTATGTATGTATTTATGGTATGTATGGTATGTATGTATTTATGGTATGTATGGTATGTATGGTATGTATGTATGTATTTATGGTATGTATGGTATGTATGTATTTATGGTATGTATGGTATGTATGGTATGTATGTATGTATTTATGGTATGTATGGTATGTATGTATTTATGTAAGTATGGTATGTATGTATGTATTTATGTAAGTATGGTATGTATGTATGTATTTATGTAAGTATGGTATGTATGTATTTATGTAAGTATGGTATGTATGTATGTATGTATTTATGTAAGTATGGTATGTATGTATGTATGTATTTATGTAAGTATGGTATGTATGTATGTATTTATGTAAGTATGGTATGTATGTATGTATTTATGTAAGTATGGTATGTATGTATGTATTTATGTAAGTATGGTATGTATGTATGTATTTATGTAAGTATGGTATGTATGTATGTATTTATGTAAGTATGGTATGTATGTATGTATGTATTTATGTAAGTATGGTATGTATGTATGTATGTATTTATGTAAGTATGGTATGTATGTATGTATGTATTTATGTAAGTATGGTATGTATGTATGTATGTATTTATGTAAGTATGGTATGTATGTATGTATGTATTTATGTAAGTATGGTATGTATGTATGTATGTATGTAAGTATGGTATGTATGTATGTATGTATGTATTTATGTAAGTATGGTATGTATGTATGTATTTATGTAAGTATGGTATGTATGTATGTATGTATGTATTTATGTATGGTATGTATGTATGTATGTATTTATGTAAGTATGGTATGTATGTATGTATGTATTTATGTAAGTATGGTATGTATGTATGTATGTATTTATGTAAGTATGGTATGTATGTATGTATTTATGTAAGTATGGTATGTATGTATGTATTTATGTAAGTATGGTATGTATGTATGTATGTATTTATGTAAGTATGGTATGTATGTATGTATGTATTTATGTAAGTATGGTATGTATGTATGTATGTATTTATGTAAGTATGGTATGTATGTATGTATGTATTTATGTAAGTATGGTATGTATGTATTGTGGTAAGGTGCAAGGGGCCGTTATTGACGGCAGGTATGTAGCACCAATGTACCTGGCATTGGTGCAGTAAAGCCGTATAGCTTGTTTTCCAGCATCAGCTGCTGGTGGCAGTTTGCTGCTGATGATTTAGAATAGCCGAAAGGCTAACCTGGGACGGCTTTACTGGGATGGAGTAGAGCAGGGTGGGACTCCATCCCACTACCCAGGTCCGGGTTTTGCGGGCTGTTTAAATAGCCTGGGGAATCGGCTGTGCCCTGTCCTTTGTCTAGAGCTCACATGGGAGTGAGACTCTGTGAGCCTGGCTGAAATCTCCTGTGGAGGCTGTTTCATGCGGACCTGAGGCCTATTTGGACTGTAAACAGGACTTTTGCTCAAGGACTAAAAGCTGTTTGCCTGATTGAATCATTTATGCAGCGGTTTCCTGAAAAGGTGATGTAACCTGTATGGACATATGCTTTTGTGGATTTTTTTGTGAAATAAACGCAGCCTTTACTTTGAACTGTTTGCCTCCGCCTCTATACTGCTGACACCCGGTCGCCTACCAGAGCTAATCTCCACATTTGGTGGAGGATGCGGGCACAGCAGTGAGGCCGTTGCTAGGAGCAACCGACGAAAAAGTTTTTGTTTTGTGCATGTCCTATATTAAACCTGCCAGGCTGCTACCTGGGACTGCAGACAAAATGGAGGCGGTCGTGAAAGCGCTCGTGGAGGCCAACAGGGAGCAGCATGAGACCAACCAGCTGTTTTTGCAACATGTGATGGCGCTGCAAGCTGCAGGTGCGCCCAAAAGTATTCCTGATGCCCGGAAAGCTGTCCGCTCGGCGCTCACAAAAATGACCCCTTCAGATGACGTTGAGACTTACCTGGCGGTGTTTGAAAAGGTGGCTGCAAGGGAGAAGTTGCCGCATGACCAGTGGGCTGATGTCATCGCTCCATTTCTGGCGTCTGGACCCCAGCAGGTGTTGTTTGATCTCCCAGAGGACCAAGCCGCTGACTACCCGACTCTGAAGGGTGAGATACTGGCGAGACTGGGGGTGAATGTGTGGGTTCGGGCTCAGCGGGTGCATCAGTGGAGCTACCAGTCGGCAGAGCCCGCCCGACCCCAGTATTATAAACTGCTGCACCTGCTGCAAAAATGGATGCAGCCGGAGTTGTTAAGCCCCACTGCCATGTTGGACCGCTTGCTGGCGGACATTTTTTGGAGGGCTTTACCGCACCCTCTTCAGCACTGGGTTGGCCAGGTATCCCCTGACAACGCACTAGGGATGGTGGACCTAGTGGAGCGATATGAGGCCACCAGGAACTTGCAAGGCGGCTCCATGAGGAGGGATTCGGGGAAACCCCGGAGGTCCCCGCCCCAGCTCAGGCGAGTGGCGTCCCCTAAACCCTCTCAGGACCTACCCCCCAAAGTCCCTGCCCAAGTGTTGTGTTGGGGATGTAAGGAGCCGGGACATATCAGAGCCAATTGTCCCCACCAGGGGGAGCCCATGGACGTGAACTTTGGTTACCGCCCTTCCATGTATGCCAGGAGGCTGTGTGCTGCCGGTGTCCCTGAGCTTGTGGGGCAAAGTCACCTCTGTCAGGTGAAAGTGGGAGACACCCTGGCTGTGGCCCTTTTGGACTCGGGGAGTATGGTTACCCTGGCAAGACCCGCCTTAGTACTGCCCGATGAGTACACTGGGTGGAAAACCGGGGTTTTGTGCATTCATGGGGACTTGAGAGATTATGCCACAGCACAAGTGTCTCTCACCACCGTCTCCGGCAGCTGGAAACATGAAGTCGCTGTCGCTGCTAAACTCCCGTATGAACTGATTATTGGGAGAGACTTTCCAGGGTTCAGGTCACTGTGGGCCAAGTTGGCAGTTCCGGAAACCCGCGAGGCGGGTGTGTCACCAATAGACTGGCCCTACTCAGGGGAGACCCCGGTGCCCTGGGAACCGGAATCAGGAGGCACCGTGGAAGAGGTGCCCGTCCCTAAAATGGAAGAGGGGGAGTCAACCCCACTAAATGTTATGGTTGGAGATGTGGAAGAGTTGGCAACAGGTCCAGAGTTGGCAGATCTCCATGTCTCCACAATTAACTTTGGTACCGCTCAACACCAGGACCCAACCCTGTCTCGGGCCTGGGAGAATGTTCTTGAGGTGGAAGGTGAACCACAACAGCCAGGGGCGGAGTTAGTTTCCTCGCTTTGTGGTTCACCAGGAAATGTTGTACCGAGTAAACAAGGTACGTGAAGAGGTGGTGGAACAATTGGTGGTACCCAATCCATATCGCAAATTGGTGTTGGATTTGGCCCACCAACATGTTCTGGGTGGACACCTAGGCCAGCAGAAAACTCTGGACCGCGTTTTACAACGATTCTACTGGCCCAGTGTGTACAAGGAGGTGGAGAGATATTGTGAGTCCTGCCTAACATGTCAGATGACCAGCCCTCAGCCTCATTACCGTGGTCCCTTAGTTCCTCTCCCAGTTATTGAGGTACCCTTTGAGCGGATTGCCATGGATCTAGTGGGTCCAGTGCCAAAATCCGCTAGAGGGCACCAACATATTCTGGTGATCTTGGACTATGCCACGCGGTACCCTGAGGCAGTGCCCCTGCGTCACACCTCTGCCAAGCTCATTGCTAAGGAGCTTATGGAAATGTTTTCCAGAGAAGGTCTGCCTAAAGAGGTCCTGACCGATCAAGGTACCCCGTTTATGTCGAAAGTAATGAAAGAGCTCTGTAAACTGCTGCAGGTGAAACAGTTGCGGACATCCGTTTACCACCCGCAAACAGACGGCCTAGTAGAACGGTTTAATCAAACTTTAAAGACCATGTTAAAAAGGGTGGTCGCCAAGGATGGGAAGAATTGGGACTTGCTGCTGCCCTATCTGATGTTCGCAGTGCGAGAGGTGCCCCAGGCCTCTACGGGGTTCTCGCCCTTCGAACTCTTATACGGTCGACATCCATGGGGCCTGTTGGATATAGCCAAGGAGGCCTGGGAACAGCAACCCACACCCCACAAAAGTGTGGTAGAGTACGTTACTCACCTACAGGAACAGATAGAGACCGTCTTGCCGCTTGTCAGAGAACACATGGAGGCAGCGCAGCGGGCCCAAAGCAGGATTTATAATCGGCAAGCCAGGGTATGGAACTTTAACCCAGGTGACAGAGTTGTGGTTCTGGTACCCACGGTGGACAGTAAATTTCTAGCTAGGTGGCAGGGTCCCTATGAGGTCATTGAAAAAGTTGGGGAAGTGACTTACAAGGTACATCAGCCTGGGCGGAGGAAGCCAGAGCAGGTGTACCATGTAAACCTGTTGAAACTGTGGAAAGACAGGGAGACCCCTGGGGGTGACAGTCCCCGACCAGGTATGGTGGGGGTGGAGCTTCCCATTCCTCGGTCTGTTATTAGAGAAGCAGTAGTCGAGGTGAAAACTGGCGACAACCTCTCCTCTAAACAGACTCAGGAAGCCAGGGAGTTTATTAGCAGAAACACGGACGTGTTTTCAGAACTCCCTGGACGCACTTCGGTCATCCAACATGATGTTGTCACGGAACCTCAGGTCAAGGTCCGGTTGAGGCCTTACCGGGTACCTGAGTCCCGGCGACAAGCTATCGCGGAGGAAGTGCAGCAAATGCTCCGGTTAGACGTGATTGAAGAATCAAAGAGTGGGCCAGCCCCATAGTCTTGATTCCCACGTACGTTGCGGTTCTGTAACGATTTCCGCAAACTTAATGAAGTTTCCAAGTTTGATGCCTACCCTATGCCCCGGGTAGATGAACTCATTGAGAAGCTAGGCCAAGCCAGGTACTTTTCGGTTTTGGACCTCACAAAAGGGTACTGGCAGGTGCCCTTGACTGAGGCTGCCAAGGAGAAAACAGCCTTTATTACACCAGAGGGACTGTTCCAATACAAGGTATTACCCTTTGGGTTACACGGCGCTCCCACAACGTTCCAAAGGTTAATGGATATTGTCCTCAGGCCACATCGTCGGTATGCTTCGGCATATCTGGACGATATAATTATCCATAGCACGGATTGGGAAAGTCACCTACCCAAAGTCCAGGCCGTAGTGGATTCCCTCAGGAAGGCTGGGTTGACGGCAAACCCGAAAAAATGTGCTTTAGGCCTAGAAGAAACAAAATACCTGGGCTATGTGATTGGACGAGGAGTGGTCAAGCCCCAGGTGAACAAACTAGAAGCCATCCGTAACTGGCCCCGGCCTAACACCACCCGCCAGGTAAAGTCATTTCTGGGGTTGGTGGGATATTATATGCGGTTCATTCCCAATTTTGCCACCCTAGCGGCACCATTGACAGACCTGTTAAAGGGACGCAAGTCTGTCATGGTGAAGTGGAATGAACAGGCCGAAAAAGCGGTCTCCGCTTTGAAGTCTGCCCTGTGTGGGTCTCCGGTGTTGGTGACACCCGACTTTAAGAGGGAGTTCATAGTGCAGACCGATTCCTCCGAGGTAGGTCTCGGTGCTGTACTGTCTCAGGAAGTCAACGGGGAGGAGCACCCCGTTGTCTACATGAGTCGCAAATTAACACCCGCGGAGACCCGGTATAGTATAGTGGAGAGGGAGTGTTTGGCCATTAAATGGGCCCTGGAGTCTCTTCGCTACTACTTGCTGGGGAGAAGGTTCCGGCTGATTACGGACCACTCTCCCTTCAAGTGGATGTGCCAGGCTAAGGACAGAAATGCCAGGGTCACCCGATGGTTCTTGTCATTACAAAACTTCAAGTTTACAGTAGAGCACAGAGCGGGACGATTATTGGGTAATGCGGATGCCCTGTCCCGAGCACATTGTTTGGCATGTGTCCACCCCCTCAGGGTTGAACAAAGGGGGGGGGGGTATGTGGTAAGGTGCAAGGGGCCGTTATTGACGGCAGGTATGTAGCACCAATGTACCTGGCATTGGTGCAGTAAAGCCGTATAGCTTGTTTTCCAGCATCAGCTGCTGGTGGCAGTTTGCTGCTGATGATTTAGAATAGCCGAAAGGCTAACCTGGGACGGCTTTACTGGGATGGAGTAGAGCAGGGTGGGACTCCATCCCACTACCCAGGTCCGGGTTTTGCGGGCTGTTTAAATAGCCTGGGGAATCAGCTGTGGCCTGTCCTTTGTCTAGAGCTCACATGGGAGTGAGACTCTGTGAGCCTGGCTGAAATCTCCTGTGGAGGCTGTTCATGCGGACCTGAGGCCTATTTGGACTGTAAACAGGGCTTTTGCTCAAGGACTAAAAGCTGTTTGCCTGATTGAATCATTTATGCTGCGGTTTCCTGAAAAGGTGATGTAACCTGTATGGACATATGCTTTTGTGGATTTTTGTGTGAAAAAAACAGACTTTACTTTGAACTGTTTGCCTCCGCCTCTATACTGCTGACACCCGGTCGCCTACCAGAGCTAATCTCCACAGTATGCATGTATTTATGTAAGTATGGTATGTATGTATGCATGTATTTATGTAAGTATGGTATGTAGGTATGTATTTATGCAAGTATGGTATGTAGGTATGTATTTATGCAAGTATGGTATGTAGGTATGTATTTATGCAAGTATGGTATGTAGGTATGTATGGTATGTATGTGTATGTAGGTATGGTATGCTATGTATGTATGTATTAATTTATGTATGGTATGTATGTATTAATATATGTATTAATATATGTATTAATATATGTATTAATATATGTATTAATATATGTATTAATCTATGTATGTAGGTATGTATGTATGTTATGGTATGTATGTATGTATGTTATGGTATGTATGTATGTATGTATGGTATGGTATGTATGTATGTATGGTATGTATGTATGGTATGTATGTATGTATGTATGGTAGTATGTATGTATGTATGGTAGTATGTATGTATGTATGGTAGTATGTATGTATGTATGGTAGTATGTATGTATGTATGGTAGTATGTATGTATGTATGGTAGTATGTATGTATGTATGGTAGTATGTATGTATGTATGGTAGTATGTATGTATGTATGGTAGTATGTATGTATGTATGGTAGTATGTATGTATGTATGGTAGTATGTATGTATGTATGGTAGTATGTATGTATGTATGGTAGTATGTATGTATGTATGGTAGTATGTATGTATGTATGGTAGTATGTATGTATGTATGGTAGTATGTATGTATTTATGTATGGTATGGTAGTTAATGTATGTATGTATTTATGTATGGTAGTTAATGTATGTATGTAGGTATGTATTAACGTATAAATGGTATATATGTATTAATGTATGTATGTTTGGTATGTATGTTTGGTATGTATGTATTAATGTATGTATTAATGTATGTATGTATGTTTGGTATGTATGTTTGGTATATATGTATTAATGTATGTATTTATATATGTATGTCTGGTATGTATGTATTTATATATGTATGTCTGGTATGTATGTATTTATATATGTATGTCTGGTATGTATGTATTTATATATGTATGTCTGGTATGTATGTATTTATATATGTATGTCTGGTATGTATGTATTTATATATGTATGTATTTATATATGTATGTCTGGTATGTATGTATTTATATATGTATGTCTGGTATGTATGTATTTATATATGTATGTCTGGTATGTATGTATTTATATATGTATGTCTGGTATGTATGTATTTATATATGTATGTCTGGTATGTATGTATTTATATATGTATGTCTGGTATGTATGTATTTATATATGTATGTCTGGTATGTATGTATTTATATATGTATGTCTGGTATGTATGTATTTATATATGTATGTCTGGTATGTATGTATTTATATATGTATGTCTGGTATGTATGTATTTATATATGTATGTCTGGTATGTATGTATTTATATATGTCTGGTATGTATGTATTTATATATGTATTAACGCATGTATGTATTAATGTATGTATGTTTGGTATATATGTATTAATGTATGTATGTATTTATATATGTATGTCTGGTATGTATGTATTTATATATGTATGTCTGGTATGTATGTATTTATATATGTCTGGTATGTATGTATTTATATATGTCTGGTATGTATGTATTTATATATGTATTAACGCATGTATGTATTAATGTATGTATGTTTGGTATATATGTATTAATGTATGTATGTATTTATATATGTATGTCTGGTATGTATGTATGGAATATATGTATTAATGTATGTATGTTTGGTATATATGTATTAATGTATGTATGTATTTATATATGTATGTCTGGTATGTATGTATGGAATATATGTATGTCTGGTATGTATGTATTAATGTATGTATGTCTGGTATGTATTAATGTATGTATGTATTAATGTATGTATGTATTAATGTATGTATGGTATGTATTTATGTATGATATGTATTAATGTATATGTATGTTTGGTATGTATGTATTTATGTATGTATGTTTGGTATATATGTATTAATGTATGTATGTATTTATGTATGTATGTCTGGTATGTATGTATGTATGTTTGGTATATATGTATTAATGTATGTATGTATTTATATATGTATGTCTGGTATGTATGTATGGAATATATGTATGTCTGGTATGTATGTATGGTATGTATTAATGTATGTATGTATTAATGTATGTATGGTATGTATTAATGTATGTATGTATTAATGTATGTATGGTATGTATTTATGTATGATATGTATTAATGTATATGTATGTTTGGTATGTATGTATTTATGTATGTATGTTTGGTATATATGTATTAATGTATGTATGTATTTATGTATGTATGTCTGGTATGTATGTATGTTTGGTATATATGTATTAATGTATGTATGTATTTATATATGTATGTCTGGTATGTATGTATGGAATATATGTATGTCTGGTATGTATGTATGGTATGTATTAATGTATGTATGTATTAATGTATGTATGGTATGTATTAATGTATGTATGTATTAATGTATGTATGGTATGTATTTATGTATGATATGTATTAATGTATATGTATGTTTGGTATGTATGTATTTATGTATGTATGTTTGGTATATATGTATTAATGTATGTATGTATTTATGTATGTCTGGTATGTATTTATTTATGTATGTATGTATTAATGTATGTATGTTTGGTATGTATGTATTACTGTATGTATGTTTGGTATATATGTATTAATGTATGTATGTTTGGTATATATGTATTAATGTATGTATGTTTGGTATATATGTATTAATGTATGTATGTATTTATGTATGTCTGGTATGTATTTATTTATGTATGTATGTATTAATGTATGTATGTTTGGTATGTTTGGTATATATGTATTAATGTATGTATGTTTGGTATATATGTATTAATGTATGTATGTATTTATGTATGTCTGGTATGTATTTATTTATGTATGTATGTATTAATGTATGTATGTTTGGTATGTATGTATTACTGTATGTATGTTTGGTATATATGTATTAATGTATGTATGTTTGGTATATATGTATTAATGTATGTTTGGTATATATGTATTAATGTATGTATGTTTGGTATATATATTAATGTATGTATGTCTGGTATGTATTTATTTATGTATGTATGTATTAATGTATGTATGTTTGGTATGTATGTATTACTGTATGTATGTTTGGTATGTATGTCTGGTATGTATGTATTTATATATGTATGTCTGGTATGTATGTATTTATATATGTATGTCTGGTATGTATGTATTTATATATGTATGTCTGGTATGTATGTATTTATATATGTATGTCTGGTATGTATGTATTTATATATGTATGTCTGGTATGTATGTATTTATATATGTATGTCTGGTATGTATGTATTAATATATGTATTAACGCATGTATGGTATGTATGTATTAATATATGTATTAACGCATGTATGTATTAATGTATGTATGTTTGGTATATATGTATTAATGTATGTATGTATTTATATATGTATGTCTGGTATGTATGTATGGAATATATGTATTAATGTATGTATGTTTGGTATATATGTATTAATGTATGTATGTATTTATATATGTATGTCTGGTATGTATGTATGGAATATATGTATGTCTGGTATGTATGTATTAATGTATGTATGGTATGTATTAATGTATGTATGTATTAATGTATGTATGGTATGTATTTATGTATGATATGTATTAATGTATATGTATGTTTGGTATGTATGTATTACTGTATGTATGTTTGGTATATATGTATTAATGTATGTATGTTTGGTATATATGTATTAATGTATGTATGTTTGGTATATATGTATTAATGTATGTATGTTTGGTATATATGTATTAATGTATGTATGTATTTATGTATGTCTGGTATGTATGTATTTATATATGTATGTCTGGTATGTATGTATTTATATATGTATGTCTGGTATGTATGTATTTATATATGTATGTCTGGTATGTATGTTTGGTATATATGTATTAATGTATGTATGTTTGGTATATATGTATTAATGTATGTATGTATTTATGTATGTCTGGTATGTATGTATTTATATATGTATGTCTGGTATGTATGTATTTATATATGTATGTCTGGTATGTATGTTTGGTATATATGTATTAATGTATGTATGTTTGGTATGTATGTATTAATGTATGTATGTTTGGTATATATGTATTAATGTATGTATGTTTGGTATATATGTATATATGTATTAATGTATGTATGTTTGGTATATATGTATTAATGTATGTATGTCTGGTATGTATGTATTTATATATGTATGTCTGGTATGTATGTATTTATATATGTATGTCTGGTATGTATGTATTTATATATGTATGTCTGGTATGTATGTTTGGTATATATGTATGTCTGGTATGTATGTTTGGTATATATGTATGTCTGGTATGTATGTTTGGTATATATGTATTAATGTATGTATGTTTGGTATATATGTATTAATGTATGTATGTTTGGTATATATGTATTAATGTATGTATGTTTGGTATATATGTATTAATGTATGTATTTATATATGTATGTCTGGTATGTATGTTTGGTATATATGTATGTCTGGTATGTATGTTTGGTATATATGTATTAATGTATGTATGTTTGGTATATATGTATTAATGTATGTATTTATATATGTATGTCTGGTATGTATGTTTGGTATATATGTATGTCTGGTATGTATGTTTGGTATATATGTATTACTGTATGTATGTTTGGTATGTATTACTGTATGTATGTTTGGTATGTATGTCTGGTATGTATGTATTTTTATATGTATGTCTGGTATGTATGTATTTTTATATGTATGTCTGGTATGTATGTATTTTTATATGTATGTCTGGTATGTATGTATTTTTATATGTATGTATGTCTGGTATGTATGTATTTTTATATGTATGTATGTCTGGTATGTATGTATTTTTATATGTATGTATGTCTGGTATGTATGTATTTTTATATGTATGTATGTCTGGTATGTATGTATTTTTATATGTATGTATGTCTGGTATGTATGTATTTTTATATGTATGTATGTCTGGTATGTATGTATTTTTATATGTATGTATGTCTGGTATGTATGTATTTTTATATGTATGTATGTCTGGTATGTATGTATTTTTATATGTATGTATGTCTGGTATGTATGTATTTTTATATGTATGTCTGTCTGGTATGTATGTCTGGTATGTATGTCTGTCTGGTATGTATGTCTGGTATGTATGTATGTCTGGTATGTATGTATGTCTGGTATGTATGTATGGTATGTATGTATGTCTGGTATGTATGTCTGTATGTCTGTATGTCTGGTATGTATGTATGTCTGTATGTCTGGTATGTATGTATGTATGTATGTATGTATGTCTGTATGTCTGGTATGTATGTATGTATGTATGTATGTATGGTATGTATGTATGTATGTATGGTATGTATGTATGTCTGTATGTCTGGATGTATGTATGTATGTATGTATGTATGTATGTATGTATGTATGTATGTTTGGTATGTAGGTATGTATGTATGTTTGGTATGTTTGGTATGTATGTATGTATGTATGTATGTCTGGTATGTATGTATGTCTGGTATGTATGTATGTCTGGTATGTATGTATGTCTGGTATGTATGTATGGTATGTCTGTATGTCTGGTATGTATGTCTGTATGTCTGTATGTCTGGTATGTATGTATGTCTGTATGTCTGGTATGTATGTATGTATGTATGTATGTCTGTATGTCTGGTATGTATGTATGTATGTATGTATGGTATGTATGTATGTATGTATGGTATGTATGTATGTCTGTATGTCTGGATGTATGTATGTATGTATGTCTGGATGTATGTATGTATGTATGTATGTATGTATGTATGTATGTATGTATGTATGTTTGGTATGTAGGTATGTATGTATGTTTGGTATGTTTGGTATGTATGTATGTATGTATGTATGTCTGGTATGTATGTATGGTATGTATGTATGTCTGGTATGTATGTATGTCTGGTATGTATGTATGTATGTCTGTATGTCTGGTATGTATGTTTGGTA
Organism: Gastrophryne carolinensis; assembly: GCA_027917425.1. Classification (NCBI taxonomy): domain Eukaryota; kingdom Metazoa; phylum Chordata; class Amphibia; order Anura; family Microhylidae; genus Gastrophryne; species Gastrophryne carolinensis. The sequence goes on from CM051241.1 coordinate 30,512,140, forward strand.
TGTATGTTTGGTATGTATGTATGTATGTATGTCTGGTATGTATGTCTGGTATGTATGTATGTATGTATGTCTGGTATGTATGTATGTATGTATGTCTGGATGTATGTATGTATGTATGTTTGGTATGTATGTTTGGTATGTATGTTTGGTATGTAGGTATGTATGTATGTTTGGTATGTTTGGTATGTTTGGTATGTATGTGTGTATGTATGTTTGGTATGTATGTTTGGTATGTATGTTTGGTATGTATGTATGTATGTATGTCTGGTATGTATGTATGTATGTATGTCTGGTATGTATGTCTGGTATGTATGTATGTCTGGTATGTATGTCTGGTATGTATGTATGTCTGGTATGTATGTATGTCTGGTATGTATGTATGTCTGGTATGTATGTATGTCTGGTATGTATGTATGTCTGGTATGTCTGTATGTCTGGTATGTATGTATGTCTGTATGTCTGGTATGTATGTATGTCTGTATGTCTGGTATGTATGTATGTATGTATGTCTGGTATGTATGTATGTATGTATGTATGTATGTATGTATGTATGTTTGGTATGTATGTATGTTTGGTATGTAGGTATGTATGTATGTTTGGTATGTATGTATGTTTGGTATGTATGTTTGGTATGTATGTCTGGTATGTATGTCTGGTATGTATGTTTGGTATGTATGTCTGGTATGTATGTCTGGTATGTATGTTTGGTATGTATGTCTGGTATGTATGTATGTATGTATGTCTGGTATGTATGTATGTATGTCTGGTATGTATGTATGTATGTATGTTTGGTATGTATGTATGTATGTCTGGTATGTATGTATGTATGTATGTATGTCTGGATGTATGTATGTATGTATGTATGTCTGGATGTATGTATGTATGTATGTATGTCTGGATGTATGTATGTATGTATGTATGTTTGGGATGTATGTATGTTTGGTATGTAGGTATGTATGTATGTTTGGTATGTATGTATGTATGTTTGGTATGTTTGGTATGTATGTGTGTATGTATGTTTGGTATGTTTGGTATGTATGTTTGGTATGTATGTATGTTTGGTATGTATGTATGTTTGGTATGTATGTATGTTTGGTATGTATGTATGTTTGGTATGTATGTATGTATGTTTGGTATGTATGTATGTATGTTTGGTATGTATGTATGTTTGGTATGTTTGGTATGTATGTGTGTATGTATGTTTGGTATGTTTGGTATGTATGTATGTATGTATGGTATGTTTGGTATGTATGTATGTTTGGTATGTATGTATGGTATGTATGTATGGTATGTATGGTATGTTTGGTATGTATGTATGTTTGGTATGTATGTATGTTTGGTATGTATGTATGTTTGGTATGTATGTATGTTTGGTATGTATGTTTGGTATGTATGTTTGGTATGTATGTATGTTTGGTATGTATGTATGGTATGTATGTTTGGTATGTATGTATGTTTGGTATGTATGTATGTTTGGTATGTTGGTATGTATGTTTGGTATGTAGGTATGTATGTTTGGTATGTAGGTATGTATGTTTGGTATGTAGGTATGTATGTTTGGTATGTAGGTATGTATGTTTGGTATGTAGGTATGTTTGGTATGTATGTATGTTTGGTATGTATGTATGTTTGGTATGTATGTATGTATGTTTGGTATGTATGTATGTATGTTTGGTATGTATGTATGTATGTTTGGTATGTATGTATGTATGTTTGGTATGTATGTATGTATGTTTGGTATGTATGTATGTATGTTTGGTATGTATGTATGTATGTTTGGTATGTATGTATGTTTGTATGTTTGGTATGTATGTGTGTATGTATGTTTGGTATGTTTGGTATGTATGTATGTATGTATGGTATGTTTGGTATGTATGTATGTTTGGTATGTATGTATGGTATGTATGTATGGTATGTATGGTATGTTTGGTATGTATGTATGTTTGGTATGTATGTATGTTTGGTATGTATGTATGTTTGGTATGTATGTATGTTTGGTATGTATGTTTGGTATGTATGTTTGGTATGTATGTATGTTTGGTATGTATGTATGGTATGTATGTTTGGTATGTATGTATGTTTGGTATGTATGTATGTTTGGTATGTTGGTATGTATGTTTGGTATGTAGGTATGTATGTTTGGTATGTAGGTATGTATGTTTGGTATGTAGGTATGTTTTGGTATGTAGGTATGTATGTTTGGTATGTAGGTATGTTTGGTATGTATGTATGTTTGGTATGTATGTATGTTTGGTATGTATGTTATGTTTGGTATGTATGTATGTTTGGTATGTATGTTTGGTATGTATGTATGTTTGGTATGTATGTATGTTTGGTATGTATGTATGTATGTTTGGTATGTATGTATGTATGTTTGGTATGTATGTATGTATGTTTGGTATGTATGTATGTATGTTTGGTATGTATGTATGTATGTTTGGTATGTATGTATGTTTGGTATGTATGTATGTATGTCTGGTATGTCTGTATGTCTGGTATGTATGTATGTCTGTATGTCTGGTATGTATGTCTGTATGTCTGGTATGTATGTATGTATGTCTGGTATGTATGTATGTATGTATGTATGTCTGTATGTATGTATGTATGTATGTATGTATGTTTGGTATGTATGTATGTTTGGTATGTAGGTATGTATGTATGTTTGGTATGTATGTATGTTTGGTATGTATGTATGTATGTATGTCTGGTATGTATGTCTGGTATGTATGTATGTATGTATGTCTGGTATGTATGTATGTATGTATGTCTGGATGTATGTATGTATGTATGTTTGGTATGTATGTTTGGTATGTATGTTTGGTATGTAGGTATGTATGTATGTTTGGTATGTTTGGTATGTTTGGTATGTATGTGTGTATGTATGTTTGGTATGTATGTTTGGTATGTATGTTTGGTATGTATGTATGTATGTATGTCTGGTATGTATGTATGTATGTATGTATGTCTGGTATGTATGTCTGGTATGTATGTCTGGTATGTATGTATGTCTGGTATGTATGTATGTCTGGTATGTATGTATGTCTGGTATGTATGTATGTCTGGTATGTATGTATGTCTGGTATGTATGTATGTCTGGTATGTATGTATGTCTGGTATGTATGTATGTCTGTATGTCTGGTATGTATGTATGTCTGGTATGTATGTATGTATGTTGTATGTATGTATGTATGTATGTTTGGTATGTATGTTTGGTATGTATGTATGTTTGGTATGTATGTATGTTTGGTATGTAGGTATGTATGTATGTTTGGTATGTATGTATGTATGTATGTCTACTGGTATGTATGTCTGGTATGTATGTTTGGTATGTATGTCTGGTATGTAGTTTGGTATGTATGTCTGGTATGTATGTCTGGTATGTATGTTTGGTATGTATGTCTGGTATGTATGTATGTATGTATGTCTGGTATGTATGTCTGGTATGTATGTATGTATGTCTGGTATGTATGTATGTATGTATGTTTGGTATGTATGTATGTATGTCTGGTATGTATGTATGTATGTCTGGTATGTATGTATGTATGTATGTATGTCTGGTATGTATGTATGTATGTATGTATGTCTGGATGTATGTATGTATGTATGTATGTCTGGATGTATGTATGTATGTATGTATGTCTGGATGTATGTATGGTATGTATGTATGTTTGGGATGTATGTATGTTTGGTATGTAGGTATGTATGTATGTTTGGTATGTATGTATGTATGTTTGGTATGTTTGGTATGTATGTGTGTATGTATGTTTGGTATGTTTGGTATGTATGTTTGGTATGTATGTATGTTTGGTATGTATGTATGTTTGGTATGTATGTATGTTTGGTATGTATGTATGTTTGGTATGTATGTATGTTTGGTATGTATGTATGTATGTTTGGTATGTATGTATGTATGTTGGTATGTATGTATGTTTGGTATGTTTGGTATGTATGTGTGTATGTATGTTTGGTATGTTTGGTATGTATGTATGTATGTATGGTATGTTTGGTATGTATGTATGTTTGGTATGTATGGTATGTATGGTATGTATGTATGGTATGTATGGTATGTTTGGTATGTATGTATGTTTGGTATGTATGTATGTTGGTATGTATGTATGTTTGGTATGTATGTTTGGTATGTATGTTTGGTATGTATGTTTGGTATGTATGTATGTTTGGTATGTATGTATGGTATGTATGTATGTTTGGTATGTATGTATGTTTGGTATGTATGTATGTTTGGTATGTATGTATGTTTGGTATGTTGGTATGTATGTTTGGTATGTAGGTATGTATGTTTGGTATGTAGGTATGTATGTTTGGTATGTAGGTATGTATGTTTGGTATGTAGGTATGTATGTTTGGTATGGTATGTATGTTTGTATGTTGGTATGTATGTTTGTATGTTTGGTATGTATGTTTGTTTGGTATGTATGTATGGGTATGTATGTTTGGTTTGGTATGTATGTATGTATGTTTGGTATGTATGATTGGTGGTATGTATGGATGTATGTGTGTATGTTGTATGTTGGTATGTTGTATTGTTTGGTATGTTGGTATGTATGTATGTTGGTATGTAGGTATGTATGTTTGGTATGTTGGTATGTATGTTTGGTATGTAGGTATGTATGTTTGGTATGTTGGTATGTATGTTTGGTATGTGGTATGTATGTTTGTATGTTGGTATGTTTGGTGGTATGTATGTATGTATGTTGGTTGTAGGTTGGTATGTATGTTGTATGTTGGTATGTATGTATGGTATGTATGTATGTATGTTGGTGGTATGTATGTTTGGTATGTTTGGTATGTATGTAGTGTATGGTTATGTATGTATGTTTGGTATGTATGTATGTATGTTTGGTATGTTTGGTATCGTATGGTATGTGTTGGTATGTCGGGTTGTTTGGTGATGTTTGTATGTATGGTATGTGATTGTATGGTATGTATGTGTATGTATGTATGTATGTATGTTGTAATCTGTATTTGGTTGTGTGGTATGTATGTTTGTATTGGTATGTAGGGGTTGGGGGTTTGGTATGTTTGGTATGTATGTATGTATGTATGTATGTGTATGTATGTCTGGTATGTATGTATGTCTGGTATGTATGGTCGGCGGTGGGAGGGGAGGGAGGAGTGGTTGTTGGGTTGGAGGGGATTGGAGGTTGGTTGGGGTGGGGAGGTGGTGGGTGGGGGGGTGGGACGGGATGTGTGGTTTGGGCTGGGGTGGGGGGTGGGGGCGGCGTGGGTTGGGGGGTCGGGTAGGGGGGGGTCGGGTGGATTGGGTGGGTGGGAGGGGTGGGTAGAGTGGGATGGTAGGGTGGGTGGGTGGTTAGATTGGGGGGGGTGAGAGAGAGGGAAGAAGAAGAAGGGGGGGGGGTGTGAGGATCATATGTAGGGGACTGTTTGTATGTATGTACTGTCATGTATGTATGGTCTATTGTATGTCACTGGTATGTATGTATGTAATTTATGTATGGTATATATGTATGTATTTATGTAATTATATGTAATTTATGGTATGTATGTAAGTATGTACATTGATGTTCATGTAATTTATGTAT